>JACSYO010001703.1:850000-1047500 GCA_016806645.1 Ophiodon elongatus
GTACTATGAGCTCCTTAAGATATGATTGTGCCTCACCAATTAAGGCTTTGTAGATGAGGAGAAGGATTTTAAATTAGATTCTGGATTTTACAGGGAGCCAGTGCAGATAAGCTAATACAGGAGTAATATGATCTCTTTTCTTAGTTTTTGTTAGTACACGAGCTGCAGCATTCTGGATCAACTGGAGAGATTTAAGAGACTTATTAGAGCAGCCTGATAATAAGGAGTTACAGTCGTCCAGTCTAGAAGTAACAAATGCGTGAACTAATTTTTCTATATCGCTTTGAGACAGGATGTGTCTGATTTTTTAAATGTTACGTAGGTGAAAAAAGGCAGTCCTTGAGATTTGTTTTACGTAAGTGTTAAAGGACAAGTCCTGATCAAAGATAACTCTAAGATTCTTTACGGTGGTGCTGGATGCCAGGGCAATGCCATCAAGACAAACTATATCATTAGATAATTGATTTCGGAGGTGTTCTGGGCCTAGTAAAATAACTTTTGTCTGAATTTAACATCAGGAAGTTGCAGGTCATCCAGGTTTTTATATCTTTAAGACATGCTTGAAGTTTAGCAAGCAGGTTGGTTTCATCTGGCTTCATCGATAGATGTAATTGAGTATGATCAGCATGACAATGAAAGTCTATGGAGTGTGTTCTGATAATATTGCCCAAAGGGAGCATATTTAAGGTGAATAAAATGCACTTCCACGTTCACTGAGTTAAGTTTTTTAACCAACATCAGTCTTGATCTTAACTACCAAATAATAATTTATTAGATGTGTATAAATATATATATGTGTGTGTGTGTGTGTGTGTGTGTGTGTGTGTGTGTGTGTGTGTGTGTGTGTGTGTGTGTGTGTGTGTGTGTGTGTGTCTGTGTGTGTGTGTGTGTGTGTCTTGTCAATATTCATATATATTTGAGACCAATAGATTGATGGAGGGAAAATACCGTATGAATACTGTGGTAGTTGATTTTCTTTGAACAGACCGGTCACAGATGAGGTTGGAGTCGAAGATCAATTTATCAGAATTCTTTATTGGACATGAATCATGGGAAGGAAAGTACAGTTTGCTGGACTGCAGAATTTCTTCATCTTACTGAAGGAAACGCAGAACCTTTATACCCTCGTGTCACATGGGGTGGGACACATGGGTGTCATCTTTGTGTCCATTCATGGATGTTAACCAGCTTAAACTTAGGTTTTAACCTAGATGTCAGCTATTTACATTTCAGGGAGAAAAACTGAACACAGGCATACGAAACAAGTCCATATATGGAGATGGTCAGAAAATAGGCATGCAAGACATAGGTCCCTATATAGATAAGAGTTGACACTAATGGGCCAACTAGATACACCTGTTCAACCAGAGAGCGTCCGGTCACACAGAATTCATCTGTGAATACCAGTCTGTGCAACTATACAACAAAACTGGAAATACAGACTAATAAATTGTGTTGAGACCTCTCATAAACTGATATAATATTACTTACAATGTTATCAATCCTAACATGCATATACAGGAGATATAAAATATCTCCACAATACCTATCCACCATGACCATGATGACAATATAGTTAGATCTACAAACAGTCTACGTACAGTGTAGTATCTATATGTATTTCATAATTGTGTTCAAAGCAAGTGTTACTACTTTGTCTGTAACAATTATCTCCACCAATGCAAGATGTAGCATTTCACTTCTGCCACTATCGATGCAATTGTACAAGAATGGTAGGTAAATGGTAAATGAACCTGTACTTGTATAAAACACTTTTCTAGTCTTCCGACCTCTCAAAGCTCTTTAACACTACATGACATCATTCACCCTTTAACACCCATTCATACACTGAATAGAAGCAAGTGTTTATTTGTTGGAGAGATGAAGATGAAGAGAGGCAAGATACTTTACCCCAAAATTGCTCCTGAAGGCTGTGCCATCAGTGTATGAATGGGTGTGAATGTGGATTAGTTTAGTCTTGATGGGTAGGTGGCACCTTGCATGGTAGCGCTGTCATCAGTGTATGAATTTGTGTGAATGATGGCATATAGTGTAAAGTGCTTTGAGTGGTCAAAAGACTAGAAAGGCGTTATATAAATGGAAGTCCATTTACCATTTACCAATTAGTATTACCCTTCAAATATATTACCTTCTAATAGCCTATTACCTTTTAATCCATTTTTTGCTGAACAGATAAAGCAAAAAATAACATCAAGATCATTTTGAAGAAAAGCCATGAGAGCTACTTGCTCTTGGCTAATATGATCATGCAATCCCACATGTGTGACTCCTAATACACGTGTGACTTCTACACAGGCGTGCCTGTGTATGTACGTCTGTGTGCACTATGGAGGGTAGAAAGAGGTATGGAGGACAAGAAATGCCGACCTACCTGTGTGATTATTAAAAAAAAGTTCCATATGTATGTGTATGCATGTGTCTGTGTGTGATTGGTACAACTCAGCCATGTGGGCGCATTCCACTTACAGACAGATGTGCATATGTACCTAGATCTGTCTGTGCATCCTGTGACTGCACATGCTATTTGTTTTATTTTTCATGACCTCACAAATAGCCCATGACATGAGGAATAGTAATCCTAATAGTAATAATAGTAAAAAGCAATCCCACATTATTCATTATCTATTAACATTGAAGGTGAAGTCTGTGATTTTAATCCAATAAGCCACAACTTTTTGTTAATTTCAGCGAATATATCCTATCCTCAATTTGAGTAATGATAATAAGTGTGAATAAGTGTTTTTTTTTCAAATCAACTTTCTTTAATGAACATTACTCGTCAGTACTGCCTCCTTTTGTGAGCAGCAAGCGGGAGAGCAAACCGTTTTTTGTCTTGTTTTTTCTGAAAGGTAAGATGCCAACAAATATGGATTGTGCAGAATAGTTTGTTGAATCATTGTTGTTGTGAATTTGGGAAATGATTACTATCTATCATTTTCAGCAAATGTTGACTTTTAAACTTTACAACTCTGGAGTTATTGAAAATGTTTGGATCACACAAGTCAGAAACAATCCTACGCAGCCATGACTGGAATCTAATTAAAAAAATATAATACTATTCACTGCCGAGCCTGTTTGTAACCGGTACCAACCACTTTATATTCACTTCAACTGTCTCCTCTGCTGTGATGGGCGAGTCACTGAGAAACACAAGAGCAGAGTATATTAGTGATCGTGGTTCTCTGCTGCAGAATGAACATGGGGGGAAACACTTATCAGTTGAATTCACTTCAGTTTTATTTGTTTGGATAAATCACAAATTTTCCTCAGAGGACTTTACAATCTGTACAACATACAACATCTTCTGTCCTTGGACCAATAAGTAAAAAGTTCCCCAAAAAACCTTTAAGGGGGAAAAAAAGGAAGGGGCTGGACCAGGTCAAACCTGAGCCAGCCCTAACTATAAACCCGAGTCAGTCTTAACTATAAGTCTACTCTTAAATGTGGTCACTATGTCTGCCCCCCGGACTGAAAGTGGAAGCTGGTTCCATAGAGGAGGAGCTTGATAGCTGAAGGCTCTGGCTGCCATCCTACTTTTTAAGACTCTAGGAACCACAAGTGGCCCTGCATTCAGTGAGCACAGCTAGTGGGGTAATATGGTATAAGCCGTAGGTGTCAAACTCAAGGCCCGCGGGCCGAATCCGGCCCTCCACGAGAGCTCGAAAAGGAATATATGATTGCCTTAAAATTAAAGTATATGCTGCTTTACAATGTACAGTGAGCATAAACTACATCTCCCACAATGCAGGTTGATTTTGTGACCCGTGAATAAACGGCTTCCTGCCGCTAGAAAGCAGTGTTTCCATATCGGCGTTTAACTAAAGCGATTTGAGTTGAAAAAGATCAACAAATAATCCCAAAATATCCAAGAAGAGAAAGATTGGTGCAGAGGGAAATCGATTACATGTTTGTGCTTCAAGGAGAAGAACCGGTCTGTGTTATGAGGCGTGTCGGTGATGAAGGAATACAATGTACTTTGGCATTTTGACACCAAACACAGAGCCAAGTATGCTCAAATGTAGCCTCCAAGAAAAACTTAAAGTTGTCCAAGAAGTCGCGCTAGACGCGCCGGAGAGGGGGCGTGGCTTATCTCTGTGGAAATAGTTAATTTCAGCCATCTACCATTGAAGAAATAACCACTATTTCTGCTTTGTAAGTGTTGTGGAAGTCCCACAAACGTCGGAACATCAAACGCCCTCGGGTCTGGATTGATAATATTATCCGTCGGCGCACACAGCTTCTCCAGGAACTGCATCTGGATGAAGCCGCTTCCAGACTATCAACTTCTCCTCTATAGTTTCTGATTCAACAGCGACATGACGTCAGTGATGACGGGCGGAGCTTCTCAACGCTGATTGGCTTTACAGACACAGCGTAATGCCAATTGTTCGTGCCGCGCCATTCGCTTCATTCTCGCTGCCCGGCGAAAATTTGCGTTATTCACATCCATTCGCGTCTGTGCATTGATTTTGTTTGTAATCTACTTGCGCGAAAAATTCGCAACACGTTTGGTGTGAACGCAGCATAAAGCTATGTCAGCAGGTGAGCCATGGTGTGAGCAGGTGAGCCATGTAAAGGTGTGAGCAGGTGTGTCATGTAAAGGTATGAGAACAGGTGAGCCATGTAAAGGTATGAGAACAGGTGTGCCATGTAAAGGTATGAGAACAGGTGAGCCACGTAAAGGTATGAGAACAGGTGAGCCATGTAAAGGTATGAGAACAGGTGAGCAATGTAAAGGTATGAGAACAGGTGAGCCCTGTAAAGGTATGAGAACAGGTGAGCCCTGTAAAGGTATGAGAACAGGTGTGCCATGTAACGGTATGAGAACAGGTGAGCCATGACGACATCATGACGACATCTGTCAAACATGTTTTTAGCAGCTCACAATTATTTGTTGTACCAGAGTTATGTCCCTCTCAACTGTGACAAAAAAAGCTTTGAACAAAGTCAATGTAATGTTGTCTGTTATTTTCTTTAAAAGTTTGATCTTTGATAGATTAATGTGGGGTTTCTTAAACCTAAATTAAAAGGATTTATGTTATAAAAGAAAAGAAATTTGCTTACATACATTTATACATTTATATAAATGCATGTACTATATTTGTACACTTGAATAAACAATAATCAAATGCAGAGACAATTATTTAACAATATGTTAGGGAGTATTTACATTTATATAGTCCTACAGTTACAACCGGCCCTTTGAGGGCAACCATAATGCTGATGTGGCCAGGGTGAAAATGAGTTTGACACCCCTGGTATAAGCTCTCGTGGAAGGAAAATATTTTATGTTTATGCTTAATAAATGTCTTACGCTTAGGAAAACTATGAAGCCGCATTAACACATATATTAGGGTTATTAAGAGCACAATATTCATAGTTTTATGTCTAGTCTAGAGTCTAGTGTCTAGTCTAGTGTCTAGTGTCAGAAGAGTGTTTGTGTCTAAATAGCGCTGTAAGGAGACTTGTGGCCATGAGCAGTGTGTTGGGTGGTTTGTAAATACGTAGGGCAGTAATTAAAGAAAGCTCGCGTGTATTACCGGGCATAGTCGTGTTTAAAAGTTTTAAAAAAGCTTGTGTGTGTTACCGGGCATAGTCCGCTGTGTTTAGAAACATAGAACTTGTGTGTTTTGTAAATACGTAGGGCATAGTCGTGTTTAAAAGGTTAAGAGGCTTGTGGTTGATTACCGGGCGAAATTATACTTTGTGTGTATAATAAAATCATGGATATTAAAGAACTGACTGAGTGATTGAGAAGTAAGCGCGAGGCTGCGAGTGGTTGATTCTCTGTGGTGTGTTACGCAGCTTCTGCTGCTATCTAGATGTTGAAACGTATAATACTGTACAAAAACTGTGTTTGGCTTTAACCCCGCATATGCATGATAAACTGTGCTTGTTGAAATGAAGCTTTCCGTGAGTTATGGCCATTAACTTACGTGCCCGCTGACTTGTGTATGTTGCTGTAACGTGATTCTAACTCGCTAGATAAGAAACTAGGTTTAGTCAGAGAGACAGGTAAATCCAGGAGATATCTTTAAAATATAGGTACTAAATCAACTATATTAATAAAATAAATAAGAGATAAAGCTGGAGATAAAGAGGTAGATTAAAAGAAGAAAATAAAAGTGCTTGTGGAAACTATTACGTATTAAAGTATATACATATATATATATAAAATACGAGTATTGTGTGCATCGCTTTGCTGGTGGCACTGGTGCGTGCGTTATAAGATATTTAACATAAAGAATAAAGGAACAATATGTTGTCGATCCCATAAAAGATAAATAAATACAGAGTTTAAATCCTTTGTTTTCAGAAAACCTAAAACAGAAATAAAGAAATAAAAGAAAAGAAAGATAAAATAAACAAATAGGCAAAGAGGGGATAAAAGAAAACTAGTCAAGACTGTAAAAATGAGACCTTAGAGAGCGATATCAAATACATGAGGAACTTATATTAAATAAATAAATAACTAACGTGATAAAGAGAAGTGATTACATTAAATAACTGAGCGAAAGTGCTTGAGATTGTTGACTTTGTGGTGACGGTGGGTGGGGTCAGGTCGGGGTGTGTCAGTCAAGGCGGTGTGCGGTCAAACGCTGGTGTGAGACGGAGAAAGCATTTCCTTTGATATTTAATTTTGGCAAATGAGTTTTTAAAATTAAAAACATTGGAAACGATATCTGGTCCAAAGCTGTCCTGTGTCGGACAAACGCGATCAACAAACTCCCGTGGGTTCGAGTGGCTGGTGGATTGGCTTCAATTTGGGTGAAAGTTCACGCGGGCACGCGCGCTCCTTGTTTGATAAGAGACACGGAGAGAGGGGGGAAAAAAAGGAGAGGAGTATAGTCAGAGCTACAGCGCTCTCTCTCTCCTCTTTCCTTGGTTTAAAATAATTATAATTAACGTGAAAATTATATTTACATAAAAAGAGAAGAAATAAAAGGTGATACCAAAACTAATTATATATGGGGAGTATTGGGCGTTGGCCGCTCACTGAAAATTGGTCAAATTAAAATAAGATTGTTGTGTGTGTGTGAGACTGAGACAACTGAGTGCACTTTTGGGTGTGACAGTTCATTCTGCTGCGGTGAATCCAATAGATTAAGGGACAGACTCTGACGGATTTGTTATTGACATATCAGGAAGGTGTGATAGCCATTCTATTGATTTAAGTTATCAGGTTGTCTATTCCATATATATATATTAAATAAAGTGAATTTAGTGTTAGGCCTTGCAAAAACATACGTGTCACTTATCATAAAATAAAAGCCTACGTCGGGTGGGTAGTGAGCATAAATTAATTTTTAGTTGGATAAGTGCCGTCCACGAGCGCATCCACTACAGTTAAAATAAGCAGGATGGAGGGGCTAACTCTGTTGTTCCAGGTCGGATAAAAAAACACAGAATGCTGGCTGTGTAAGAAGACCAAAGGTCAGAGGCACGTTTTGAACTCTTGGAGAAACACGGCCATGAGACAAAAGAAAACTCCCAAACGAACCCTATCAGCAGGTCACAAAGGTCAGAGCCTGAGATCCCGGAGGGGAGTGTCACGCCCCCTCCCTACAAACACGAGACCAAAGGCGGAAACAGGTATCCCGTCATTTAGTCCTCCAAGGGAGAGTACTTCCGGCCTCCATCGAGCCCGCCCCCAAAGGAAAGCACCTTGCAGGCCACCTGGTGTTCTCCATACATGTTGCCCACAGTCAACAATTGTTTTGCAGTCATGTGCAATCTGCGCAGAACATAACATCAAAAAGTCGCACATGGCTCCGATAGGCCATATTCCAGCTCCAGATGGCCAATTCAGGCATATTGTTATTGATTTCATTGATATGATCAGACCAGTGAACAGGAAACGATAGGTGTTGGTGGTGATTGACAGATTCAGCAGGTGGTTTGAAGCCTGCCCAGCAGCCAAAGCTGATGCTAGGACTGTAAGGCAAGGAAAGGCAAGTTTATTTGTATAGCACTTTTCAACAACAAGGAAATTCAAAGTGCTTCACATAAAACCATTAAGCATCAAAACATAATGCAAAAAAAAAAAAGATTTAAAAACAATTAAGAACATTCATTTAAACATTGAAAACAATATTAAAAACAGTTAGTAAAACATTAAAAAGCTAAAAAAATAGAATGAAAGTTGCAGTGCAGTTTAAGAAATAAAATACAGTAGTGAGATGCAGAAAGTGATTAAGATCCTTGAATCTGGTTCAATTAAAGGCAACAGCAAACAGAAGAGTCTTCAATCTGGATTTAAAGGAGTTTAGGGTCTCCGCAGACCTGCAGCTTTCAGGGACCTTGTTCCAGATATGTGGAGCAGAAAACTGAACGCTGCTTCTCCATGTTTAGTTCTGACTCTTGGAACAGAAAGTAGACCAGGCCCAGACAACCTAAGGGGTCGGGATGGTTCATAAGGTAGCAGCATATCAGAAATGTATTTAGGCCCTAAACCATTCTGTGCTTTATAAACCAACAGCAGGATTTTAAAGTCAATTCTTTGTTGGACAGGAAGCCAGTGCAAAGACCTCAGAACTGAAGGGATGTGATCCACTTTCTTGGTCTTAGTGAGGACTCGAGCTGCAGCGTTCTGAATCAGCTGCAGCTTTCTGACTGACTTTTTACAGAGACCTGTAAACACACCGTTACAGTAGTCCAGTCTACTGAAGATAAAAGCGTGGACAAGTTTTTCCAAATCCTGTTGAGACATAAGTCCTCTAATCCTTGCTATATTCTTCAGGTGATAGTAGGCTGATTTTGTAATTGTCTTGATATGGCTGTTCAAGTTGAGGTCTGAATCCATAACTACACCTAGGTTTCTGGCTTGGTTTGTGGTTTTTAACATCAGTGATTAAAGCTGAGTGCTGACTTTCAATCGTTCATTCTTGCTACCAAAAACTATTACTTCTGTTTTATCTTTATTTAATTGAAGGAAATTCTGGCACATCCAGTTGTTGATTTGTTCAATGCATTTACTCAGCCCTTGTATGGGATTATAGTCCCCTGGTGATATAGTTATGTAGATTTGTGTGTCGTCTGCATAATTATAATAATAATAAGTTTAAGTTGATGTCGTTGAAAACCTTAACAAGAGCAGTTTCAGTACTGTGGTGCTGTCGAAAGCCGGACTGGAAAACATCAAAACAGTTATTTACGGCTAAAAAGTTGTTCAGCTGTTGAAAAAACACTTTTTCTATTATTTTACTTAAAAATGAGAGGCTTGATAGCCATAATTTTTCATTATTGCGGGGTCTAAACTAGCCTTCTTTAGGAGTGGTTTAATAACTGCAGTTTTTAGGGCTTGTAGGAAAACACCTGAGAGGAGCGAGACTTTTAGTCTGTCTAGCAGTATGTCATGGTCGACAGTGTCGAATGCAGCAGTAGGATGATTTCAGATGTTGTATAATGTCTTCTAGGTTACTTTGGGTGATTGAATGAAATTGTGTCATGATATTTGAATGGATGTTATTTAAAGATGGGGACAACGCATGTCCTGTGGTTGATGTGGAGGCACCGATTGCTTGTCTAATTTTGTCAGTAAAAAAGGAAGCAAATTGATTGCATGCCCAGGTGGATTAGAGCTCAGCAGTTACTGACACTGGAGGGTTTGTTAGCCTGTCGACGGTAGCAAATAAGGCGCGTGCATTGTTAATGTTTTTGGTTATAATGTCAGAGAAGAAGGACTGCCTTGCATTTCTAAGTTCCAAATTATAAATGTGAAGTCTCTCTTTATAGATGTCACAGTGAACCTGGAGATTCGTTTTTCGCCACCTGCGCTCAGCTTTCCGACACTCTCTTCTCTATTCTAACCGGCGTGGCATTTCTCCAAAGAGATCTTTGCTTACCCGAGACAACCTTCACTTTAGTGGGTGCAATCGCATCAATAACATTTTTAACTTTAGAATTGAAGTTATCTACAACCTCATTGACTGAGATGCAAGAGAGGGCTGGTGTGGAGGAGAACTTCTGAATAAATAGTTCACTGGTGTTTTCAGAGATGTAACGCTTCGTCACAACCTCGGTTTTGACATTTGTGTGTAAGGAGATTGCACTCTCAAAGTAAACACAGAAATGATCAGAGAGCACAACATCAGTCACAGCAACCTTGGAAATGTTTAGACCTTTGGTGATGATTAGGTCCAGAGTGTGCCCCTTGTTGTGGGTGGGTCCTGTTACATGCTGAGTCAAATCATAATTATCAAGGACACCACATAGTTCTATAGACCCTCTGTCCTGGGGATTATCAACATGGATATTGAAATCGCCAACAATGACAACACAATCAAAATCAATACAGATTATGGACAGCAGTTCAGTATACTCATCAAAGAAGGTTGCACAGTATTTAGGTGGTCTGTAAATGGTTAGGAATAAAGCTTGAGTGGAATTCATAGCCACATATTCAAAGGAAGTAAAATGACCAAAAGACATCTGCTTGCATTGAAAAGAATCATTAAATAAAATAGCAACTCCACCTCCTTTCTTATGCGCTCTTGTTTCACTCATGAAACTGAAGTTGTCAGGTGTTGATTCAATAAGAACAGCTGCACTGTTATCTTGGTCAAACCAAGTTTCAGTTAAAAACAAAAAATCCAGTTTGTGCCTAACAATAAAATCATTGATTAAAAATGTTTTTCCTGACAGAGACCTGATATTTAATAAAGCTAAGCTTAATGTGGTTAAAGCTCTATTTGCCCATTTTCTTTGGACAGGCTGACGAGGAATGAATGTTAAATTTGATAGGTCTGCAGATTTTCTAATGTTTCTTCGCAGCCTCACCTTTCTTTTTCTATAAACTATCAGAACAGGAATTGAGAAGGCTAACTGCATACAGGGCCCCTACTGTTCCTGGAGAGAATCAGTGGTGTCATTAGCCTTGTAGCCTGGACCCAGAAGATATCAATTGTTGTGGAGCTGTAGTGGAGGCGGGGAGGGGCAGCGCTCTTTATCTTCACCAATTGTGTCAAAACTGGCTGAGGACTTAGATCCAGTGGCGGAGGTCGAGCTGGAGGTGGACGTCGAGGAGGGACCAGCTCTTTCATGTGGTCAGTGAACTCCAGGTGGGGGGAGGATGGAGAAGGAGGGGGAGGACCTGGATGGAGTCTGGGGGGTGGAAGTAGGTGCTCTTCTTACCCTGCTTTGAGAAGATAGCTGCTTATCCAGGTCACCAGATGGAGATCTAGCATCCTGCGACAATGAAGCAAATCTGTTCCCAAGTTGTAGGCCTGATTGCCGTAGAGGTTCTTTGCTGGTTTTACTTTTCTCAGCTTTACTTGGCTGTGTCCAGCTGTGCGTAGGGGTTGAGGAGGAGTTCTGCCTGTGTGGTAGTGCAGGCCAGCCAGTCGCATCACAAATCTCAGGGTGCTGGGCCCTGCCTGTTAATCGTTCTCACACATCCCAAGGGTATGATGTCCTCTTCCAGTTCCAGGGAGGACTACCATTTGAGGATTCATTAACTGCTACACAGCCCTCCTGATTCTTGGTAGGCCTGGTGGTGCTAGTTAGCTGTGTCTTAGCTTGCGCTTGTCCAATATTTTGAGTCCATGGTAAAGTGGTATCGTTCCCACACAGTCGATTTGCCTCCACGTTCACTTCTAGTCGGTGGATCTTTGTTTCCAAGACTGCAATCTTCTGCAGGAGTTTGTAGTAGCCGTCCGTGGGTAAGGGAGGCATCTTGCTGCTACTTAGCTTTAGCTTAGCTGCTAAGTATAAGCCTATAGCAGTTTATCTTTAAACTAGCGGAATTGTGGCAATAGCCTGTTAAATCTACAAAGAAATACAGTTCGAGTGATTTTCAAGTGTCCAGGAGATGCTGCTCAAAACTTCTCACTGACAAAACAAGATTAGCAGAAAAAATGCAAAAAATGCAAACAGAGGCAAGAGCAAGCAGCAAAAGCGTCTGCACTGTAAGAAAGCAGGAAGCAGAGGCCTGTAACTGTAGCTAAGTTTCTGACCAGAGAAGTCATTCAAGGTTCGGGATCCCAGACGAGATAAGCTCTGACAATGGCACGCACTTTGACAACGCGATAGTGAAAAAGATATGTCAGTCATTGAGGATCAAGCAGAGATAACTTGACAAAAGGGGAATAATAATAATAATAATAATAATAATATAAAATAATTTAATTTAATATGTAGGTTCACTAAATTAGCTAAAGCAGAGATTAGGTTGTGTGTATCATCCCCAATCCCAGGGATTGGTAGAAAGAGCTAATGGTACGCTAAAAGCAAAACTAGCCTAAATCTGCAGGGAAACTAAAATGGACTGGCTGACTGCTTTGCCGCTTGCACGAATGAGCATGAGAATGCAAACTAACCGCACCACTTGTTTTTAATGTTTAAATGAATGTTCTTAATTGTTTTTAAATCTTCTTTTCTGTTGCATTATGTTTTGATGCTTAATGGTTTTATGAGAAGTACTTTGAATTGCCTTGTTGTTGAAGATGTGCTATGCTAATAAACTTGCCTTGCCTTGCCTTGCCTTGCATGAAATGCTAACAGGATGTAATAGCCATATTAGACCGAAAGGGAGGAGCTAAAGATAACATTGACCAAAATCAGGGTTGTATTAAAGAACCCCCGTTCGCAATGTATACCATGTAACCTTATATAATCTCGCTTGCATTGATTATGATTATGATTTCACGCATTTGTTCTTCTTCTAGAATGGACTACTGTAATTCCTTATTATCAGGCTGCTCTAATAAGTCTCTTAAATCTCTCCAGTTGATCCAGAATGCTGCAGCTCGTGTACTAACAAAAACTAAGAAAAGAGATCATATTACTCTTGTATTAGCTTCTCTTCACTGGCTCCCTGTAAAATCCAGAGTCGAATTTAAAATTCTTCTCCTCACCTACAAAGCCTTAATTGGTGAGGCACCATCATATCTTAAGGATCTCATAGTACCATATTACCCCACTAGAGAGCTGCGCTCACTGAATGCGGGGCTGCTTGTGGTTCCTAGAGTCTTAAAAAGTAGGATGGGAGCCAGAGCCTTCAGTTATCAAGCTCCTCTTCTATGGAACCAGCTTCCACTTTCAGTCCGGGGGGCAGACACAGTGACCACATTTAAGAGTAGACTTAAGACTTTCCTCTTTGATAGCGCTTATAGTTAGGGCTGGCTCAGGTTTGCCCTGGTCCATTCTTTCCAGCCCCTTGATATGCTGCTATAGGCCTAGACTGCTGGGGGACAACTTAGGATAGACTGAGCTCCTCTATCCTTTTCTCTCTCTCCTTCTGTATGAATTCATGTTCTATCAATGCACATTACTAACTCTACTTCTTCCCTCGGAGTCTTTGTGCTTTCTCGCCTCGCAGGTTTCCACGAATCGTGGTTGCATCTGGACTCTGGTCCTGCCTTCTGGTTCCTTCCGTGGACCTGCTGACGCACATTCTTTTCTATTTTACCTTCTGTATGAATTCATGCACCATAAATGCACAGTACTAACTCTGCTCCATCCCCGAAGTCTTTGTGCCTTCTTGCCTCGCAGGTTTCTGTGGATCGTGGTTAAATCTGGACCCTGGTCCTATGTCCTGCTGTGGTCCTCCCCGTCACCTACTGCTACTATTACATGAATCATTTCTGTCATGTGTCATCTGTTGTGGATATTATGGCTAGTAGCAGGGAAATATTATGGCACGGGAAAATAAACATGAGGCAGACAGTGAAATAATCAGTTTCGGTATTGAGACGGCGTCAACTGGTTAAAATGGCGCGCGTGAGGTATGAGGTCACCTGATACAAGGTCAAAATGGCCGCAGGGGGCGGGGTTAAGTGGTGGGACCGGGTGCTGAACCTGAATGAATGTGTCATTATAAAAACTATGTCAATCTGAATGTTCGTGGGTTGTACTTCCAGACAGCAACTCGACTTATTTGTAATCTGTGCATTGCAAATAAATCTACGTGAATTGAACTTTGATCCAATCTCTCTGGTATTCTGTGGGTGGTCAATTACTGAGGTCCCGTAAGTGAGTTCCTGTGGCGCCTCACTAGCAGTCAGATAGGAAATAGTTGTGAAGTTTATACAGAATTAGGTTTTAAGGAAGTTAGCCATCACCGAGCAGAATACGCAATAAACGGAAGAAATTCAGCCACAACACTCTCTAGTTGGGTAATATGGTACTATAAGCTCTCTAGTGGGGTAATATGATACTATAAACTCTCTAGTGGGGTAATACGGTACTATAAGCTCTCTAGTGGGGTAATATGGTACTATAAGCTCCTTAAGACATGATGGTGCCTCACCAATTAAGGCTTTGTAGGAGAGCAGAAGGATTTTAAATTATATTCTTGAGTTTACAGTGCAGAGAAGCTAATACAGGAGTAATATGATCTCTTTTCTTACGCGAGCTGCAGCATTCTGGATCAACTGGAGAGATTTAAGCGTCTTAATATTTATAACTATGTTTTAATCAGTGTATAATCACCTGAAACAAAGAATAATTGTTTATTCTTTAGCTTAGGAAAAGACATTTGTCATAGGGAGCGTGTCCTCCTCTATGGAGTCTATATTACTGGTACAAGCATGTAAAAACATGTAAAAACTTCTAGTTTTACATGTAAGCATGTAAAACTAGAAGGGTTCCTATGCTTTAAGAAAACAAAGATAGTATTTTTTTTTTAAAGATTATTACACTACATGCTGAATTTATTACATTATTCAACATTTTGTTTGCTTTGTAATAGAAATGGATAACATTATGCACAAAAGTGTTATTATGTTATGGGCTCATAGTTTTCTAACATGATGTGCTGATATTATTATTATGAGCTTTTAGTGCATTTTAATTATTACAATATGCACAGTCATTACAATATGAGTTTCTACAAAGCCCTTTACTACAACAATAAACCTGTTAAACTTTATCTGCTTCCTGGTCGGTGTTGTGCATTTGGGTCCACTTGCCCATAACTCCTAGCATGTGATTCATCAGTATAGTTCCTCGTCATCCGCATGTTTGAATGAGTTACTCTAGCTGAACCTTTTGGCAGGTCATACATATACAACATTAATATTTACAATCTAATGATTTCCAGCAATGCACAACGTCAACATGGGCATATATTGCTCTTAACAACTTAGCATAAAAAGGCCTCAAGTAAAAAGTTACTGATCTGACTCATTTGAAATGAATATGGGATTTGTTTTCATGTAACACATTAATATGTATACTGATTTAGTCCTTCACAACTACACACTGTTACTTGTACACTCAAATTACTTGGTGTTAAGAAGTGCGTCCCGATAAATTGCTTTCATTAGTTATTCTATATAGATAAATGCTAAAAGTAAACACTCATTGGCCTGAGAAAGATCTGACTTGAGGATGTGTGCTGTGTTGTACCGCCTTGCCCAAAGGCACTGTGTCACTAGGAGTGTTTGTCTGTGACCCTGCATGTAGCCTCCACTGCGGTGTTTGGCTGCTCTGTCATCACAGCATTGCTATGATCTTTCTTTGAGACATTCATTCAGTCTTGGGCAAATACTCAGGGTTGGGAAGTAAACTGGAAACAGGATGTATTGAGTTGATATGCTTCTCACACAGCTTCTTAATTTATGGGCTTAGCTGAATGTGTACCAATAACACAGGTTAAGGTGGAGGCAGGGTGGGACACACACACACACACACACACACACACACACTTAATTTGATATTAAATAACAACCACAATGTGGCTGATACAATTGTCCTCAGAAAGCTCATACATCTATCTTTATGTGTCCAAGGTTGAGCCCAATGCATTCCAATTCCAGGACTTCTTGTAAGACTTCTAGTTGCAACTAGAAGTCTTCAGTCCTTCAAGCTAGAATAAGCTGTAAAACAATGAGTACACGACTGAAGTTCTACTAAACTGCATTTTATTGTATAGGTAATAATAATATATAATTGCCTAGTAAGAAATTTAGATTTGTTACTGTGAATTCTTAGAAAGGATCCAAGGGAAAAAAAGATATTTGGTACTAATTACCGAAAGTAAGATTTTTGATTAATTTAAATTACATGACAGTGTAACCTAGACAGGCTTGTATCAGATGAAATAACAATGCAAAATGTATGTCCTTAAAAGGACAATGTTGTTCAGAATTATAACTTATATTTGCCTACAGAGCAAACAGGGCTGTAGACGATGTAGTCAACATGGCCCTCCACTTCATCCTCCAGCATCTGGACTCCTCAGAACTTATGCCAGGATCCTGTTTGTAGACTTGAGCTCTACCTTCAACACCATCATCATGTCTCTGCTGTCCCAAGCTGTCCCAGCTGCACAGGCCCGACTCCACCTGCAAGTGGATCACAGACTTCCTGTCTGACAGGAAACAGCATGTGAAGCTGGGAAAGCATGTCTCAGCCTCTCGGTTCCCCCCAAGGCTGCGTTCTCTTCCCTCTGCTCTTCTACCTGTTCACCAACAGCTGCACCTCCAGTCACCAGTCCCTCAAGCTCCTGAAGTTTGCGGATGACACCACCCTCATTGACCATCTAGTGACTCCCTTGTCAATGCTGTTGAGTCCTTCCGCTTCCTGGGCTCCACCATAACCCAGGACCTCAAGTGGGAGCTGATCATCATCTCCATCACCAAGAAGGCTCAGCAGAAGATGTTCTTCCTGAGGCGGCTGAAGAAGTTTAACCTGCCAAAGACAATGATGGTGCACTTCTACACCGCCATCATTGAGTCCATCCTCTGCTCCTCCATCATTGAGTCCATCCTCTGCTCCTCCATCACTGAGTCCATCCTCACCTCCATTCATCAATAAAGCCCGGGACGCTCACTGACACTTACATCCACAGGACAATTTCTTACTGTTACACAACTTTGCACATCTTTCCTCTATTAATATACACTTGACACTGTAATAATATACTTGTTTTAACATACTCTTATTTGTTTGCTTGTTTACCATATTTTATTGTATGTTTTCATATTTTCTATTTCTAAATTGTGTCTTATACCATTGCACTGTGTTTACTATTTATGCACCATTCACCGAGCCACAGTTATTGTATGTGCGAGTACTTGGCAATACAGCGTTTCTGATTCTGATTCTGATTGAACAGCACCCTCTTCTGATATGTAAGGATGCTCTGAGCCCATAAACCGTGCAGCATTGGATCTGAGGTTTCTTGGAGTGAAGGGGCTTCTCAAAGAATTATAAAACTAAGTTTTAGCATCATCTTCTCTCTATCACTACTCATGGAATTTGAATCGCAACTAAAGATTTTGAAATAATTTTATATTTATCTATTTGAACAGTGCCAAAAAGGTCAAATCTGTGATTTCTTGGCCTGAAGTAACTGAATGTGCAGCAACTTTTACATTGTAAAAACATTACAAGTTTGTGGGAAAAATATAATTGTTCAAGAGTAAATATGATCTTCAAAAGTTTTAATGCAGTTTAAATAATTCTTCAAATCAATCAAGGCTAAAAAATAAATTAAATAAATAACTTTTTTTTCAAACAGCATTAAATAAAACCTTTCAGCTGCCCATTATTTACATTACATTAATTTGCATCTAAAGCAAGTCCAGTTGTCCCCGACTTCGGCCTTCTGCATACTTTATATAGTTTTAATGTGCTCTCTGCTGTTCAAAGAACATCTGCTGTTTTCTTCCAAGTTGCCATTTAAGTGAGGGAAAAGATGCTGGAATGAACCATCGGCCATTACAGTGTTGAAATCCACTGTAAACATGTGAGGCACTACATTACATTGAATTGGTGGAGACTATCAGGGTGTTACGCAATTTAGGATACGCTCTACCTCAGTAGCTTACGTAATTGTCAAAACTGATGTTTGTTGTAGAGGTTTGGTTTTAATTTTACTTCAAAGAAAAGGGTGATGAATTGTCAAATTTGGATAGTTATGTACACACACTCACACATACGCACTCACAGACACTGTGCATGCAGAAAGAAATCAAACAAAAACAGATTCATGCTCAGCCTGCAGCTACAGTATGATCTTTATTAATGAGATATTTGTGGGTTAATAATCTTATCAAGCTAAAACTAAGTATGCTAAAACATTAGACATAAATACAGGAATTATGCATGCAGATGATGTTGCTATTGATTACATTTTTACTTTTCAGTTATGGTTCTATTAATTCATACTCATTACATATGCTTGGCAGGTTTTTGCCTCATCTCCTGCGTCGACGTGACTTGACGTTTGCCATTTCGCTGCGGCCAGGCACAGGGCATTCTGTATTGAGGCACGCGCAGGTGTCGATGTGGATGTAGGTGTAGCTGATCTCTGTGTTGTCAGGGCAGGAGAGCTGGATCTTCCTCTCAGATGTAGCCACCTCCTGGCAGCAGGAGCAGGTGTGCTGCAAGGATCTCATTTTGGGAGAGTAGCTGACAAAAGAGAGAAAGGACGGTGTGAAGAAAGGGAAAAGAGAGAGGTGACAAAGAAAGAGAATGAAGTTCGTACTACTGAGCCTGTGTGCTGTTGTACAATGTGTTCTGTGGCTCTGGGGGAACTTTGTTAAGTCTGAGAAAACAACCTTGGTATGTCATAGTGATGTCATCAAGCCTGGAGACTTTACATGTATAGCAATTGTATTCTATCTAATTGTAGTGTTTATACTCCAATTCAAATATGTTGGATTTTCTGTGTGTGTACCATGGGGAGGGCAAACACTACATGTTATTGTCCTTATGCAAATAATAAATCATTGACTAAAGGTCAGGATACCTCAGGCCTCTGCTACACTGTTAAAGACCTTTTTCTTTTTTTTTTCATCTATCTCTTAAAGTTCCTCCAACGCTCCTTTAATGTGATAAACGTACAACTGAAACACAATATTAAGAATCTTCCCTTACACTGATGAAAAGGAAAAGACATAAGGGGGACTCACGAGGTGAAGGTGCTACATGCTCCACTACAGGATGTCACGTTGACTAGGTCTTTGGACTGGCAGCCCTGGCTCTCCAGTTGGACAACAGTGGTGGATATGTTGCATGGCTGACCCTTTAGAATACCTGAGGCAGGCAAGAAAAACATGTTGAGAGGGAAAAACATTTAATTTCACCTGATTTACAGATCATAGTATCTGTATGGTGGCCAAGAGAGCTCAAAGTACTGCAAACAGACACAAGCAAATGAAGAAACATCTTCACCAACTTGATCACACACAAAAATACCTACTTGTCTCGTAAAGTTGATGTTTTCGTGTGTCGTCAAGTTAGTGGAAAATTTTCCCCATTTGCTTTTGTTGTGTCTATTTTCAGTGCATTGCGCTCTAAGGAACACCGTAGATATGTTAATACAAACTGAAGACTGTGGTACAAGAACAATTACACATGGTTTTCTAGGGAGCAAACCCTGAAGCAAAAGTTGACTTTGTTCAGTGTTGGGTTTGTTTTTAGAAGTAAAACTAATCAAACTGAGCCTGCTCAGTTGAACTACCTAAATCAATGCCAACACACAAACAAACTGCTGAATAAATAAAGAGCCTCATCTCAACTAAACAATTTTAGTGATCATTTCTACAAGGCCCATAATTGAAATGTATTACAGATCCCTTCATAATGCATTAGTCTGTCTTATATGACCAAGACATCATGATTATTAGAAGCTCTAATGGACATCATGGGTTTGTGTAACCAGAGGGAGAGGAGAGTGTGGTCAGGCCAGGTATGCAGGTATGAAAAACTCAAGGAAGAAATACATACAGACATGGCAGCATCCGTCCAGAGCTATGGTCTCTGTTCCCTGTATGAGACACACACATTCAAATCAGTATTCTGTGGGTCATGTTTCATTTTGTAGATATTCACATTAGACTGCAGGTGGCAGTGTGTTTCCTCAAACAAGAACATTATGTCATCAGTTATGCCTTTTATATTTCAACCTAAAGTACTCACATTTTCAGAGAATATGAAGCTACAATAATAATGGTGTGTGTGTGTGTGTGTGTGTGTGTGTGTGTGTGTGTGTGTGTGTGTGTGTGTGTGTGTGTGTGTAGTCACCGGTATGCAATCTTTGGGGTCATAGAGAGAACAGATGATCTTGGCCTCTACGGTGATGAATTGATTAGCGATCTTCACACACTCAAACTTCACACAGGGTTTCTCAGCAGGAGTCCAAAAGGCACCAGGCTAAAGAATAACGACAGAATTTTGGATCAGAACCACTATCATCTCCATATGAACATTTGTGGATTGTTTTGACATTTACAGCCTTTGACTCTGAGCTCTTTTACCTCCCAGTGCAATGCACGAGAGACTTCCGAAATTTGGTCAAAACTGCAGCACACAAATTTAAGGCAACAAATTTTGACATTTTGACACCAAGTGCATTTTCATCAGATTGTTTTTTCCTTTTTTGTTGACTGATTAAAAACGCTAGAAGTTAGTCTTGAAATAGTGTTTGTTATCCAGCATACTTTGGACTGACTCTCTGAAGTCTCTCATGATACAACTTTGGGCTATTCTGAGAGCGTCACAGGCCTGATTCCTTGTGAGGCAGTTGAAGTGCATTTAACCTCCTCTTCCATTTTTCCTTCTCGTGTGTCTGAAATGTTTTTTTTCTAATTGTTACTGTCATCAAATGAAGATGCACTTCACCTCTTGTTGATTTCTGCTGATTCTAGTGACATGGAAAGTTAAACTTGCAGAAACTGAAAGGGACATACCAGAGGTTTTGTATGTTTTAGTTAATTTCCTACACAATTTAAATAGTTAATAATTATTTCACTATGGAATCCAAATCAACGGAGACTTGAGCCTTGATTAACAAAGGTAATCCATCACGTCGCCATCAGGGTGATTTGTAAAGTCTGCACTCCCTTAACATACAGTATATTTAAAAAGAATAAAAGCAGAAATTATACTCAATTCTAATGATGTAGTAATACTGTTTGATCTACTTGTACGCTGTGGAGATGTCACAACTCTTGGTGGATGATCACCAACTGCAAAATGTCTTCAAATGCACATTGAGTGACTTGCTTTATTTTTGAGCTGCCATCATATTTTAAAAAGTACAAACAACAAATAGCATTATTATTGTATTTAAAAGACAGTAGAGCTGTTGGAGACCTTAGTGACCTTATAGATATATCCAATTTAATCACTTTTGCTCTCTCCCTCACTGCATGCACACACACATATACCAACCGTTAATGTGTGTGTGGAGTTTGACAGCATGACAACGCAGCTTTTTTGGATACACTTCCCACAGCACTGGCCAGCGACGGTCTGATACTCATAACCCTGAATAGAGACACAAAGACCAAGTTAGCATACAAACAAAATATAAACGTGTAAAACCAGCACAAGCTCTGGGTGATATTTTATTCTTTCTACATGTACAGTGTGTTAGTGTCAGAATTTGGATTCTGGGTTGACATTAGTATTCTGTATGCATGCACTAGTGCTTCAAAAAAGAGCACAGCAGATCTGTCAGAGGTCTGTTTTTATGGGCTAAAGTGCCAGCTACATAAATAATACCAGTGCTAACTTTTGATCTTTAAAAAAAAAATAACAAATGTGTGAAATGAATGTGCTCATCAGTAGACTGCAAGAATAAACTTAACAAATGTAAGTATCTGAGTGAGTTAGGGAGGGAGGGAAAGAGAGAGACTCATCTTACCACAGGGCAGTGTGTGTCACATGGTGTTGGCTGACATTCTATTATATTAAATTGGTTGGTGGCATTTATCTTTTTACTACAACTGCACTTGTCGCATGGCTTCACCGTGGGCACCAGGTCTCCAACCTGGATGGACAAGGTGAAAAGGTCAGAACAGATACACATACTCCTGCTTGTAAACATTAGAAACTCCACTCAATACAATGCAGTCCAGTACAACACCACTACAAACTACTTACTTAAAATGATAATGTCTCACATAGTGTGACTCTGTTACTTATATATTAGCTCTCAACAGATCTAGTGCAAACATTTTTATTAATAAAGCACTTTGTTTGTCATATAAATCAGAAACCATAATCCAACAAAGGTAATGTTTTTTTTTCCTGGATTCACTGAGCGATTCTAGGACACACCCTTTCCACCACTCTTTTTACAAATTCCACCCAGCCTTCAACCAATGTAGTACAAAGCTGTAACTCATTTTCTGTTTTATATGCTGTTACCTATAGATGGCACTAAAGCAGCATTGTACACTTAAATGGTCATGAGTTATGGTCAAATTGTTTTCCTGTACAAAGCCTATTATTCGCCGACAGGTTATAGGTAAATCTAAAAACCATGGCCATCAACTGTTCACCATTACCACCAGTTATTGTGTCTAGAAATGTCATGTGATTATAACACCTAACACATATTTCCGATGACATGTGTTTTAGGTTGTAGAAAAATGATACAATCCTACAATCTCCCTGTTCTTCAATGTTGCATTATCATCACTTCACATCAGTTTCACGTGGTAGATGTGAGGTCTCACCTGATATTCATGGTTTTGGAAAACACACACATTAGGTATAATCGCTGTGAAGGAAAGAGAACAACCAATACATTTTAAATGTGATTCAACAATCAGTGGCTAAATGACACCTGACTATGCAGTTACATTAACGTGCACAAGCATAGCACACTCACTGCAGGAGTAACTGGAACAGCAGACTCCCTTTGTGATTTTCAGAGTATAACCAACAGCACAGGTCAGCGCCGCAGGGCACAGCGTCATATTGCACCCTGTTGAATGAAGGAGGGAATGGTAAATGGTCTGTACGTGTAACGCGCTTTTCTTGTCTTCCAACCACTCAAAGTGCTTTAACACTACATGTCATAATTCACCCATTCACACCCATTCATGCTCTGATGGCAGGAGTTACCATGCAAGGTGCCACCTGCCCATCAGGAGTAGCTAACATTCAAACAACATTCACACACAGTGGGCACAGCCACAGGAGCAATTTGGGGTCCAGTGTCTTGCCCAAGGACACATCAACATGGATTAGTGGAGCCAGGGATCGATCCTCTGATTGAAGGACGACCCTGCTCACCACTGAGCCACGGTCGCCCCAAGCCACAGTCAGGAATGTTCACACCAGTAAATAAGAACAGTGGAGTAGCTCTTTCACTGAGGAAAGAGCTACTCCTTATCCTTATAGTCCTTATAAATGTTCAAAAGGGTCTTGGTGGTCACAACAGGCAAGAAAAGAGCATGTTGTGGTCATTTTTGGTCATCCGTTACAATAACTGTACTGTACGTACTGTCCCAGGGTTTTATCCGGCTTTTTACCATGGCCTCCTGCGAACCACCTGCCATATGTAATCTAGTTGTAAATACCAGTCGTCCCCTTTCATCATCTCAAATGTTCCATATTTATTTTTGGTTATAAATATTCGCAGACATAGTTCATAGATTAGAACTCCAGCTGCTTCCATATCTGGTACATAAACAGAGGACAGTGGCTCCTCACACACACTTCCCTTGTTGGTAAAAGTTGCAGATTGATTGATGGATGGAGGTCATAATATTATTGGTTGATATTGGTCATAATAAGCTTATACAAGCACACTTCATATCTTATTTTACAGGAAGAAAATAACATTGAATTGTGATATAAGTACACAATATGACAATATGGGGATGTGATTTAAAGGGGTGAAAATTGCTTTATTCATTTCATCTCTACTTTTATGGACACTTAAATAAATACAGAATATATTGACTACAGTATCAGGAGTTGCTACCTTCTTGGTGCTCACTTACCACACTTCTCCTTTTGACAGCAGCCATCTGTGTCATTGACCTTGACCTGACCCTCTTGGTCACAGCTGAGGGATGGCTGTGTTGGACAGGACAAATGACGGCAGGTGACCTGCAGGGTGTCCTCCTCACATATACACTCCTTACAGTCTTCTATCCATGTTGAATTGGCCTGGGGACACAATGTTTATTTCAGAATGATGGTAGTAGGCTAAAGGTTACAAGGCAAAAGGTTACGTAGAAAGGAACTAGCATTGTAGACAAATTACGTACATGTGTCCATTTTCCATTTGACCGCCGACAAAGTTCTATTAAGAGAAAAATATAAAGCATAAAGTAGTTTGTGTCTCAGCTTTCCTAAATCACTACAGGTCTAGCTCCACCTAAAGCTAAATATACATAGACATAGTAAAGGGAAATAAAACAGCGAAGCAGAAACAAGTACAGTATATGTGTGTAGTCTAACTAACCATAAGAAAAAGTGGACGGTTGCTATTTATGCAAAACAGTGAATGACAACAAACATCCCCCTCCAGAATTCACCATCCCTCTCGCTCCCACTGCCTTTATAGCCTTTCCCCTGTCCTGTGCACAAGCAGAATCTCCCCCTGTTGCTAATTGACTGGAATGGTGTTGTTTTTGTTTCTCAGGACTGTGTGTGAACACTGATCGTATGTCAATGCACACACCGACTGGAAAGCTAGCAGTTGATTCCTCTGACCTCTACACCCTCACGTTCCTCCTCACTACAAGATACTAACTGTGTCTATAAACTTGTGATTCTGATGATAGAATAAGAAATAGGATTTTGACTTGGTCACAAAAGGCCATCAAAAAGTGCTGCACATTCTTAAATGTGACATAGCTGTTGCCGTACAGTACTGCTATCTGCTCTTACCACAGCTGGGTACACATTCATTAGAGCTGGAAGAGAGGAGGTAGGTTCCATTTGGGCAGGAGCAACCCTCTACCATCGTATTTGTCATGGCACTGAACTCATTGACAGTATAGATGAATTTCTGGTTATACCTGCAGACACAACAATAGATTATGTGAAGGCCACACCTTGATGTTGTATGTGAGTCAAAGCATAAATTAATGAAAATGGATTGACTGCAATGAGCAGCAACAATGTGTTGGTGAACTACTGTACCAGAAATCACAGGTCGGCTCCACCTGAGTGCCACAGGCGTGATACACTTTGGGACTTAGGCATTTAAATTCTATTAAGAAATGAAGAGAGAACATATCATGTTTTTTAATTGAGGTCATTGCTGTAGTATTGCCAGTGAAATGATAAGTAATAGTAATAGTGCTTGACTTTAACATCACATATTCTGGTTACATACCACAGAGTCCTTTGGTGGCACTTCTCCAGTCAATACACACTCCAAACTCAGCACAGGCATCAGCATAGGTTTGTATGCTGACGCAGCCAACATGCTGAAGGTTCAGGTGGCAAATGTCAAACTCACAGGCCACAACATATGGAGTGTAGTCAACGATGTTGTGGCACCTTTCAAACACACTGGGGAACATGGGATTCATAGTCAGTATGGACACTTTACACAAACTAAATGCATCATTACACATTATCAAGACATGTGAATAAACCAGGAATGTGTTAGATGTCAAGTGTGTTTCAAAGCTGGATTGTAAGGCCTTTTCTGCCATGGAAATCACTGGCGAAAGGAAATCAGCATTACGTGACTAACAACATTGGATTTACATGACATTTACATGACATTATGACTCTACTCTTCACATAGAGAAACATGATGCATGTTGTTGAGCGTGTTGGCTCGCGGCTCACAGCGGATACAGGAACTGGTGAAGTATTTGCAAAGCGTAACGTCCTGTGTCACGCACTCCACGCCTGAAAAAAACGTCTGACTGCCGATCGAACGTTCTCGACTGGGCGAGCCGGTGTCCCGCCAGCACCCCCGACGCTCGCAGAGGTGCGAGGACCCGTTCATCGCTGCTCGCAGCTTTAATTTTTCTATTATAACCGCTGCTGCTGTTATCCTTTTTCTATTATTATTCTGATATTATTAATGCTAAAACTGCTATTACTACGCTCATATGTATCATTAACATCATATGAATTGACCATGTTGTACTATGTTGACTATGACTATGGTCTCTTATGTTGTTGATTCTGTACACATGACATCTACTGCACTTCTGTCCATCCTGGGACAGGAATACCTCCTCTGGGGGGGAGGGTCCTTTTCCGATGCAAGGGTTCAAGGACAGAGGATGTCATGTGCATTTGTAGAGCCCTCTGAGGCAAATTTGCGATTTGTGATTTTGGGTTATACAAATAAAGTGAATTGAATTGAATGTTTCAGACGAATGGTGCAATTTCTTGCTTGTTTTCCCCTGTTCCTCTTACCTGCTTTTGATGATCTCACAGATGGTTGTATTGTGGGCATCAGGCGTAGGTGCTGGTGTCGGGTGAACTCGTTCACAGTAACTGTCATTAGCTTGCCACTCGTGTGCCATATCAGGACATGAAGGATCTATTTTGCCACTGGGCAACATGCAGTCATCTGTCCGGTTGTTGTCACATGTGCCTAGAGAAACCCTCATTATAAATCACATTGATTGCATAATGTTTCAAATAGTTACAATAGGTTATATCTGTTATAAGTATTAACGTCACAACATATTCAAATGGTAAGCATGTCATTTATCAACTGCTGTTCAAACTCAACATACAGTAAGATGCTATTCCTTTCTACTGCAGGACTCACCACACTGTCCCTGGGTGTTGCCAGCAAATTCGCTGTAGGGCAGGTAGATACTGAAAATGAGCCCTGAGAAGGTGATCTTGGCTTGTATTTTAGGGATGATAACCATTGTATCAATGCCGGTGGTGATTATACGGATGTCATTATTCTGGTGTGCAGGATTTACAAGCTTGTCATTCATAGAAATCTAAAATAAAAAAAAAAGCAATGTGATATAAACGTCAGAAATAACCATTTACAGACTTTTTGTAAGGTTCAATGCACCTACAGTTATCCCTTCTTTACAAAACAAAGAACGTTTTATAATTTAGGGTTAGTGCTGCTAGAGTTTGAATTAAGACTAGAGAAAGTGAATAGTGCTTTAAGTACCTGATTTGTGATATTGCCATTGATATCCTTCTGTATAATAAAGATCTTGTAGCTTTGATAGAAGATGGTGATGGACTGGGGACAGGACAAGCCATCACCACAGTAGAAGTTGTCAATCATAACACTGAAGTTGTATTTGTGCACGATCTCTTTCACCAGCCAGTAGGAACAGTTGCCTTGAAAACTATAGTAGGTTCCATCGAAGGTGACATAATGGGGGTCTCCCCAACCGTAGCAGATACCTTCACATGACACATATAACATATTTTAAAAATAACATTTCAAGTAATCTGGTATCATCTGAGACACAATATCTGTAGTTATTAATTAAATAATAAGTAACATTTAAATAACTAAAAATAAGACATTGCTACAGGTAAAATGCTTTTACATGTTCCACTTTAGGATATTGCAGACCAATTGGTTTTTAGGTGGCCAGACTTACATTTGCATTCATAGTGGTGGCAGCATCCATCATCATCCAGCACTTTAATAGGGTGGAAATTATTTGCACACACTACAGGTTTTTGAATTGGACAGCTTGTATGTTTATAGGTCACATTGCCATTATCACATTTTCCTGAAAAACAGTTAGCCTCCTTCCAACTGTCACCATCCTATAAAGACAACAATAGATTGGAATTAGAAAAAAGAGACGGCTGGTATATATAGAATACCCTATTAATTAGTCATGCAAAGCAAATTTAATGGTAGCATTTCAAAGATTGAGCAGTACTGCTTAACAATTGCGTATAAAAACAAAGTTAAATATGTATGGAATGGAAATAAAGAAGTACCTTTTTTAGACCATATTTCGTAAGACAAAATACAGGAATACACCGTTCGTGTGTGGATACTACATGACAAGTCTCATTGCAGTGTCCTATGTAACAGGAGCCATCATTGTCCGTCTCATTGTAGACTATGGAACCTGAAAATTAGACACAGGAAATTTGTTGAAACATACGACAACCACACATCATATATCACAATGTGATTTCATTTATTACAGCAGCTAGCATATATCACACAGATGTATGCAGTATCTAGGCCTACTGTACATGACATAGATATAGATGAGGGATGGCTCGCTGTTCGGTTTATTTTCTATAACCAGTATAGCATCAAAGCATTGGACAACTAGTGGACGGCTGGCTACTTAGCTAGCTTGCTAATTTCACCTTGCTTTCATGCCACAGTTCTTCTTCTGGACGGAGGTATCTAGTCCCACGGTGCAGAACAAAACGGTATAAAAACAGCTTTGTTCCAGCAGCCATCACTCAGGCGAACAAATACAATTTGTAATTTTATGTACTTTTATCTATTTATTTATTATTGTCAGTGTAGATTGTAATGTAATGTGTGTCAAGATGGATGCCTCGCTTTCTTTGCAAAACAAGTCTACCTTCGGGTACAAATAAAAGTAACCTAAAACCTGAACCTGAACCTGAACACTGGTTACAGAAAATGACCTGTCCAAATTTGTCACTTATCTGACAAAAGCAATGTCAATTCGTAAGCTGTAACAAGAGTGTATGGATGATACACTCATTTAGCAGCTGGCTAGTTAGCTAGCTACCTTGCTTGCTAGCTATTCTTTCATGCTATTGTTACACTAATTACTAAAAATGAGCCCCACAGCAGGCTGGTGGCCAGCAGCAGGGCTGGGTCTAAGGCCCCTTTACCTCACTCCACTCTGCTAAGAGACTCCTTTGACAAGAAAAGAGCAGGCAGAAGCTCCAGAGACTATCTAGCTAACTAGCCAGCTCTGAAAATGGACAAGCTAACTAAGCCAGCCATCTTCTACAGAGCTCCCATCTGTTTCCTTCCCTAAGATGTCTGCCAGCAGCGTAGGATTTGGCTAATATGGTCGTCCCGTTGGTTAATTCTCAAGTAACACTCGTGGTCTCAGAGAGTGAGTGAGTGTACACATTGAGAGAAACTCTTCAGCAATTATGGAAAAAGAGCAGAACTTGCTAGCCAGTGTTAACGAACAGGTTCAGATAATTATTCTGCCTCTCCTTACGCTCCATCTACAAAAATATGTCGTCATGTTTATCAACAGGAAAGAGGTCAAATTACAATAACTAAGCCATTCACCTTCCTTTAGAAGTTTGGCTATTGTGTTTCCAATCTTTCTGATCACCTGACTCATGTTTCCTGCCCTGAATCTTTTGTACCGATGTCCCCATACTTACTCAGAGCAATGACGCTTTAGTTTTCTATGACATTATTTGTTAAAAAAAATCTGAATGGTTTAAAACATGCTCAATGTAAAATAAGGTACTCAAGTCTTGATAAATTAACGTTGGAGACAAGGTTTTTGCACAGGCACAATGCCAACATAGATTATGTATTGTGTTTTGAAATGCACAATGGTGTCTGAAATAG
Source organism: Ophiodon elongatus (assembly GCA_016806645.1). Classification (NCBI taxonomy): domain Eukaryota; kingdom Metazoa; phylum Chordata; class Actinopteri; order Perciformes; family Hexagrammidae; genus Ophiodon; species Ophiodon elongatus. The sequence goes on from JACSYO010001703.1 coordinate 879,222, forward strand.
ACGTGGCTAAACTGCTATATAAATGTTGTTAAAAAGCATGTGCCTTTATTTATCTGAACTTACCAGAGGGGAAAGATGTACCATTATGAAGGCAAGAGCAAATACTTGGCTGAGTAGCCGGATGCAAGGTTTCTCCTGTCCTTATAGACAACTCAGTTGTGGTCGGTGTAGTGATAGTAGAAGTTGCTGTAGTTGTAGTACTTGTGGTGGTTGTAGTTGAAGGTGTCATAGTTGTAATTGTTGTGGAAGGTGTTTCAGTTGTGGTAGAAGCTGAGATGGTTGTTCTAGTAGTTGTGGGTGGCTGAGTTGTAGTTGGTGTTTCAGTTGTGGTCGAAGTTGTGGTGGTTGTCGTAGTTGAAGGTGTTGTAGTTGGAGCTGTTGTGGAAGGAGTTGAAGGAGTTGATGGAATTGGACACCCACAGCATTTCAATTGAATTTCATAATCAAAACACTGTTGCTGAAGCCCTTGTTCTTTGTTGATGCATATTAAACCAACATCTTTATTGCAAGTCACAGTTTGACCCATCAGTGACATGGACATGTTTGGGTAATGAACAGCTCTACACTGGACTTCTTCGGGATCAGAGCATACACGATAACCAGCAGAGATTATCGTCTGGATGGATTCATCTTCCCCACCATCAGGGCCTGGTGTGGGCTTGCCAAGATTAATCCATTCTGACCAACCACATGTCATATTTTGTCCCTCAGGGCAAGGTGTAGTTCTGAATGGCTGAGTTGTAGTTGGTGTTTCAGTTGTGGTAGAAGGTGGAAAGGTTGTTCTAGTAGTTGTGGGTGGCTGAGTTGTAGTTGGTGTTTCAGTTGTGGTCGAAGTTGTGGTGGTTGTCGTAGTTGAAGGTGTTGTAGTTGGAGCTGTTGTGGAAGGAGTTGAAGGAGTTGATGGAATTGGACACCCACAGCATTTCAATTGAATTTCATAATCAAAACACTGTTGCTGAAGCCCTTGTTCTTTGTTGATGCATATTAAACCAACATCTTTATTGCAAGTCACAGTTTGACCCATCAGTGACATGGACATGTTTGGGTAATGAACAGCTCTACACTGGACTTCTTCGGGATCAGAGCATACACGATAACCAGCAGAGATTATCGTCTGGATGGATTCATCTTCTCCACCATCAGGGCCTGGTGTGGGCTTGCCAAGATTAATCCATTCTGACCAACCACATGTCATATTTTGTCCCTCAGGGCAAGGTGTAGTTCTGAATGGCTGAGTTGTAGTTGGTGTTTCAGTTGTGGTCGAAGTTGTGGTGGTTGTCGTAGTTGAAGGTGTTGTAGTTGGAGCTGTTGTGGAAGGAGTTGAAGGAGTTGATGGAATTGGACACCCACAGCATTTCAATTGAATTTCATAATCAAAACACTGTTGCTGAAGCCCTTGTTCTTTGTTGATGCATATTAAACCAACATCTTTATTGCAAGTCACAGTTTGACCCATCAGTGACATGGACATGTTTGGGTAATGAACAGCTCTACACGGACTTCCGGGATCAGAGCATACATGATAACCAGCAGAGATTATCGTCTGGATGGATTCCCCACCATCAGGGCCTGTTGTGGGCTTGCCAAGATTAATCCATTCTGACCAACCACATGTCATATTTTGTCCCTCAGGGCAAGGTGTAGTTCTGAATGGCTGAGTTGTAGTTGGTGTTTCAGTTGTGGTAGAAAGTGGAAAGGTTGTTCTAGTAGTTGTGGGTGGCTGAGTTGTAGTTGGTGTTTCAGTTGTGGTCGAAGTTGTGGTGGTTGTCGTAGTTGAAGGTGTTGTAGTTGGAGCTGTTGTGGAAGGAGTTGAAGGAGTTGATGGAATTGGACACCCACAGCATTTCAATTGAATTTCATAATCAAAACACTGTTGCTGAAGCCCTTGTTCTTTGTTGATGCATATTAAACCAACATCTTTATTGCAAGTCACAGTTTGACCCATCAGTGACATGGACATGTTTGGGTAATGAACAGCTCTACACCGGACTTCTTCGGGATCAGAGCATACATGATAACCAGCAGAGATTATCGTCTGGATGGATTCATCTTCCCCACCATCAGGGCCTGTTGTGGGCTTGCCAAGATTAATCCATTCTGACCAACCACATGTCATATTTTGTCCCTCAGGGCAAGGTGTAGTTCTGAATGGCTGAGTTGTAGTTGGTGTTTCAGTTGTGGTCGAAGTTGTGGTGGTTGTCGTAGTTGAAGGTGTTGTAGTTGGAGCTGTTGTGGAAGGAGTTGAAGGAGTTGATGGAATTGGACACCCACAGCATTTCAATTGAATTTCATAATCAAAACACTGTTGCTGAAGCCCTTGTTCTTTGTTGATGCATATTAAACCAACATCTTTATTGCAAGTCACAGTTTGACCCATCAGTGACATGGACATGTTTGGGTAATGAACAGCTCTACACCGGACTTCTTCGGGATCAGAGCATACATGATAACCAGCAGAGATTATCGTCTGGATGGATTCATCTTCCCCACCATCAGGGCCTGTTGTGGGCTTGCCAAGATTAATCCATTCTGACCAACCACATGTCATATTTTGTCCCTCAGGGCAAGGTGTAGTTCTGAATGGCTGAGTTGTAGTTGGTGTTTCAGTTGTGGTAGAAAGTGGAAAGGTTGTTCTAGTAGTTGTGGGTGGCTGAGTTGTAGTTGGTGTTTCAGTTGTGGTCGAAGTTGTGGTGGTTGTCGTAGTTGAAGGTGTTGTAGTTGGAGCTGTTGTGGAAGGAGTTGAAGGAGTTGATGGAATTGGACACCCACAGCATTTCAATTGAATTTCATAATCAAAACACTGTTGCTGAAGCCCTTGTTCTTTGTTGATGCATATTAAACCAACATCTTTATTGCAAGTCACAGTTTGACCCATCAGTGACATGGACATGTTTGGGTAATGAACAGCTCTACACCGGACTTCTTCGGGATCAGAGCATACATGATAACCAGCAGAGATTATCGTCTGGATGGATTCATCTTCCCCACCATCAGGGCCTGTTGTGGGCTTGCCAAGATTAATCCATTCTGACCAACCACATGTCATATTTTGTCCCTCAGGGCAAGGTGTAGTTCTGAATGGCTGAGTTGTAGTTGGTGTTTCAGTTGTGGTAGAAAGTGGAAAGGTTGTTCTAGTAGTTGTGGGTGGCTGAGTTGTAGTTGGTGTTTCAGTTGTGGTCGAAGTTGTGGTGGTTGTCGTAGTTGAAGGTGTTGTAGTTGGAAATGTAGAGGGTGTGGCATTCTTAGTCGAAGGTATTTTGGTTGTGGAACTAATTGTTGGTTTCGGTGTTGTGCCGCACTGCATTTTCTTGCAACACTTTACCCTAATTTCATAATTCAAACATATTGGAGGATACTGTAATTTGTTCCTACACAGAAGTCCTTGGTCATTACATGTAACTTTTTGTCCCAAATCCTTCAGGGATTCATTGGGATAATGTTTAGCCCTGCATTCCACTGCCACTGGATTCTCACAGATTTTAAATCCTTTCTGAATGACGTGTTTGATGGTTTCATTGTCCCCACCTCCAAGACCATATTCAGGGTAGTCTGAAGATATCCACTGTGACAAGGTGCATAATGTTTCCTGACAAGGTGTTGTAAGTGTAACTGTGGATGTCTCTGTGGAAACACATAATATAAGTGTTGGTTATATAGTAAAGGTTTCACTGTACAGCTAAATATGTCTTCAGTTTCAAAAAATTAATACTTTGCACATACCTTGTGTATTTGATGTAAAAGCAAAAGGGGTTGGAGACTGGCTGGCTCCAGTAGTGGTTGTAATGGGCATATGTGTTGTCGGTGTGGTTACTCGGCATGGATATGATCTCTTATCCAAGGTACCATTCTTCCCACACACTGCTGTGATGCAGTTACCATGTCCATCTGTTGTGTTGTAGATGGTATTGCCAGGGGGATACTTGTTTCCATGATATGTGCAAGTGCAGGCTGTAAAGAGAGATGTATTGTTAACATAATTAACCATTAACAAAAGTTAGTATTTTTACAACCCACAATCTCTCCCAGTCTTTGCATACCTTGGGCATCGTAATGGCATTGAATGGTTGTTGAACTGCATGTACTTCAAGAAAGAAAATGTGAAAAATATTTGTCAGTTTGGATTTGTTTCCATTTCATTTAACATGGGACATGTAATGAATGCAATACCTACCATGTAAGACAGTTTTCAGTTGTTGGCACTTTGTCACTATTATTATAGTGTCTCCCCTCTTTATCGTAGCAGCCGCATCGTTCTCTCGAAACACATGACATTGTATCCTCATCAAAGTATGGTTGTGCAGTAGGACATTTTGGATAGCAACCTAATTGAAAAACAAACAGCTGTTCACTCATTGCAAGAAATGGGTTCCTCAATACTTGTCATTATTATTGCCAAACCATGGTTACCACCGGTTGAACGTGTTTTTTGTCCGTTCACCTGGCATTGTGGTTGAATGAGTGATATTATTAAGCAACTTCTTAAACATAACTTTAAAAAATACAGCCAATGTAAAAAATCCAGTTTATGTGTTAAATCTTGATTTTGATTTGATTGGAGATTAGGTCAAGTTATAAAAACCTCATATTGTGGCATACCTTCTAGTGGAGGTATCTGTGTAGAGCAGCTGCCTGACGGGCTCCTGCAGGTTTTCATACAAGGAGATCCGCAGGGCATGTAGTGCCATTCACATTCACCGGGGGGATTGTAGTAATCACAGAAAAGAGCTGAAAAAGATAATACTATTTAGTATAGGCATATTCCAGACTGGACTATTCAGGACTATTTTAACTTTAAACAGAGCCAGACTAGCGGTTTATTTCTGCCTCCAGTTTTATGCTAAGCTTTCCTTTTCTTTTCTTTTTTGTTATTGTCTCTATTTCCTCTAAATTTCTATCATGTTGCTCGTGTTGAAATGGTGGCGGCAGCTTGTCGCTGCTGAAAATAATCAAAAAGAGGAATTCAACCAAATAATTTTCTAAGGTCAAATCATTAAGGCTTTTACTGCATCGAACCTCTTGCTGTGAGCTGACAGTGCATGCCACAAAACCACCGTGCAGCCCGGATGAAAAACATTTAAGATTTAAACTTTAAAAGGCTGAGGGAAGAAATGTAGTTCTCACTGATAACAAATGGTTATAATTGATAAGTTATTGATACAAGTTATTACAGATTTAATTGACTTTTCTCACTCTTTGTCTTAAAGATAAGTTTAGCTCAGATGTACTGTATGAACTGCGTGGTTATTGTTGCTTTTAGAAATTAAATGTTTCATCTCGGTTACTCACGACAGATCTTTGGGGTTCTCCATGCTATACAGATGTCAGCTTGATTACAGGATTCAGCATAAGCAGCCACAGCAGTGCACAAACACTCGCAGTCTCCACCCGTGTCACAAGCACATGAGTCAAACACACATGCTTCAAAAAATGGAGCAGGATTCACCTAGAGGGAACAGTATGATGATACAAATGAATTAAACGGGGTTACTCCACTAAATTTATCTAAAATCTACAGTCACTGAATACTTTACAAACAAACAGGTTATAGAATATGTTACTCTTTTCAGAGATGAAACAACGCAACAGTATATAAAATTGTTGTTCACAAAACTTCACCTCAACTAGCTACAACATTAAAATGCAGCTCAAATAATAAACAGTAATATATAATAATTTACTTTTACTTTTGATACTTTTGTGCAAATAATAACTTAAAATGTGTGTAAAAAGGGTATGAAGACATCTAGACACTGGTGGCAAAAACATTGTTTTTCATGCACTGATGAATTTTGAGATTTTGGTCTGTTTTACTTCCACAAAATGTGTTGGTTCAGACTATTTGAAAGAAAACATCCAAAATACACATTTCGGTGTTTATTTTACTACTTTATCTATTTGTGTCTGTAGATTCCTCCTAAATTCCTCAAAAGTTACCATTAGATAATGCCTTATTTAAATATCTAAACATAACATTACTTTTCACAAAACATATATTGCAAAAACAACTGTCTTAAGGTAAGAAATCTACTGGGGAAGTTTCACGGCGATATCTATTAGTTAATTATTTTTTACCATAGTCACCTAGGGTTTCTGTCCTTAAGCAGTATAGACAAAACCATTTGCTACTCATGACAATCTGCCTATTAGGTTATGTGATTTCTTCTGAACAAAATTAACTTTTTGACCTGAAAATGCAAGAGAAAAGTCTAACATTGTTTCCACTTAACAACAACCTACAATGGAGTGGCAGGCTGAGAAGACGTCACTCTGTATAACGCTGCACTGTTTCTGGGCCCAGGCCTGTCTGTATGGTTTGGCTGTACAGGGGCTGGTGATGCTCTGAGCGTCGGGGCAGCTTGGCAAATTCTTCCAGCTGTTCCCGAACACCATTGGGTTGACAACCACAGCATGGCATCTTGTGGTGAAGTCATTATTTGCATTGCCGTCATAGTTGCCACACAGTCCACATACACGACCCTGAAAAAGAAGAGCTCATATGTCATGTTGGTCAATTCAAATATCAAAGCTTGCCTTTTGCTGTCTGAACAAATAAATTGTAGTCACATTAAAACCCCAAACTTCCTTCACATATTGCAGGGTTACCTTATATTTTGGGCTGAGCTTGATGAACAAGCTGGTCTTCCTGTCCCACATGAAAATGAGTCCATTGTTGGCTTCAATTACCAGGTAGATGCCCATTGTGCTGTACTGGAATGGAACTGTTTCTTCATTTCCACTCGAAAGCATCTGGTAGCTTCCCTCTGTTAGAATTAGTTCTGCATTCTAAAAAAGGACAGATATTGACAGGGTACTGAAAATTCTCAACATCTCAGAAAACTTCTCAGCAAATGTCAATGTGTGTGACAAAGAATGTGTCCACATTATATGCAGCTGTGAGGAGCTCCTCTTTTTCTATTGTATTCCATGAACACAGTGTACCTCACAAATCAAGTGGTTTGAGTCTGCATATTCACATTTGTGTCTTTTTGTGTGGAAACACCAAGTTGGACCTTTTGAATGAGAGCGTCCTCAACAAAGCAAGTCTGGTTAATCTTTCACTCACCACTAGAAATGCCAAATCAGTGTACCTAGATGAATTTATCTCGAATTTCAGCTTGGTGTCAGCAGTTTATTTTGAGTCATGATATTGCAGGTGTTCTTTTGAAATGTTTTATATTGACTGTTTACCCCAAGGAAGATCTTGATGTTCTTGGAGCAGGTGGTTCCTGTTGTTCCACACGGAACATTCTCAGTGAGCACTCTGAAGGTTCCATTACTCTGAGCACTGCCACAGTAGTCCTGAGGAAGATACACACACACACACACACACACACACACACACACACATACACATATAGAAATCATCAATTTTAGTGGCTCTGCTTAACTATTGACTCACTGGTTCTCCCCTTTCTCATAGGTCAGAGATATGGGATGTAGGTTTCCTGAAAGATGCAGTTACTGAAGCAAGTCTGGACTCAAAATGCTCTAAAGAAGTTATTTTCCCCAAATAAAAGATATAAAAGAGGAGGAAAGAGTAAATCATGGCTACATGTGTGCCGACTCAGCAGAGATATCTTAAATGAGAAAAGTTGATCTCCAGGAGAATAAATATTTGAAAAAGATACAGATTGCCTGACAACCTTACTGCATTATATTCCTTGACATTTTTATATTTGGAATCGTCACCTGGAACCTGAATTTTGTTATTGCTTTCACACATATAAAGACTTTTCTACCATAAATTAGTACAGAAAAAGTTACCAGGATGCAGGAAATTAAGTGTTCAAAATTCCCTGGTCCCACCCAACTTCCCCCAATGTTTAAATGAAACCTACGCTCTTGTCCTGAACCATGGAGGTCACAGTTGATGATTGAATTCTAAAGTATTACATGATTCACTTCATATTACATGACTCTGTTACAAGCCAAATAACTACTGTATACCAGCATCGAGCAGGAGTATGTATGTATGTGTAGAAAATGATGGAGGAAGTTTCTCACAGAGGACTCTGTTCAACAATATTGTGTGTTCATACCTGAGTGAGAATGTATTCGCAACTGCCATCAAAGGTGAAGCGCTTCTGATCGAAAGTCATGTAGTGTCCAGCACCATAGACCGAGCAGGTTCCATCACACTGGTTGGTAGTGCACTGCCACTTCATGTCTTTACAAGTGCTGTAAACAGATACACATTAGATTGCATCAGGCTTATGATAAAAGACACGCCTTGAGACGATCACCACCCACAGCCAACCACCTCACCAGACCTGCTGGACCAAACACCACCGAACTGCTGCAGGGAGGAGATTTGAGATGTAAGCTAAGCTAGTCCAGCTAGGACCTAAAGCTACTCTACTACCCAGCATGCTCCTGGCTGTCTGATGCCCGTTCGCAGGAAAATAAGATGGATGAAATAAGACTTCAGGAGAACCCAGCAACATGATGCCAGTGACTATTGAGCCCACATCTTTACAGAGACCTGGTTCCATCATGGTCCAGGATCAAGCAGCACTTGATGGGCAAACTGTTGTGCAGGACAGAGCACAGGACTCCGGTGGGACGAGAGGAGGTGTACATCATGATGCTTGGTGCTCAAACATCAGTCAAAGTTGTTTCCTCATGTTGAGTTTTTAATGTGAAGATGTCGACCATATTATCTGACCAGAGAATTGTTTTTGTTGCTGCTGTTTACATCCTTTACAAAGTAATGATGTACCTGCTGCATATTTCTAGCTTAACAGCATTTCACTCTGCTTGTGATATACCTACCAGGTGTTGCAGTCCACCTTGGTGGTTTGTCCAGGCTGGTAAGAGACACCATTGTGAACACAGGGACAGGCCTCTGGCTCGATGCAGCCTCCTTTACCATCAGACACCATCCCAGATGGACACATACAGCCGGACACGCACCCTGTGCTCACCTGAAGAATAAATCCAATTTACAATCCACAGCATGGGCCAAATATAAACAGTGCAGGTTCCACGGGGCCTATGGGGAGGGCGGGCCCATGAAGGGAACGGGCCTTACAAGATTGCCAAATAGACAACTGTGTTCAAAGAAAAATGTACATCCATTTGAAAGTGGTACCATTTTCAATATATGTCCTCAAAAAGGCAATCCATCTATTTTCTTTTTTTCTTTTTTTAAATAGTTAGTAGCAATCTATAACAACATTATATCCATATTCTACATAAACGTAAGCGTATTAAAAAAAAATATTAAAAAAAACTATTCAATTAAAGGAATAGCTAATGCAATGATGAATTCTAGGTAATATGTATGTATGTTGTCTCTATTTCATCATGTGACAAGACAATGCACTGGAGCCCGTAGTTACTACCTGTCACCACTGATCCACCACCAAATATGTCATCCATTACCTCAAAAATCAGATTATCCAAATTTGTCATTTAGATATAAACTAATGATCTGTATTTGTAGACTCACACAGGTCATGTCTAATGTGTTGCAGCTCTTCTCACACTCCGTTCCTTTTGCAGTCAGCCCATTAGCAGAGCAGTTGAAGAACACCATGGGAGGAGCACAGGCCACTGAGAAAAGACATATTGGAAATCATTTATTTCTAAAATGAATCGCGGTCACTAACGTAACACCGCCATTCACCACTCCTGATTTGATGCAACATCCAAGATAATGCATTTTATAGCTTAATTAAAAACGACGGTGGCACATATTAGATACTGAATGTGTATATGTAGCCTTCTGTTATAATATTTTAGCTATGAGTGCAGGCAACAACTGCTCAAGGTTTTAAACTGTCACAGATGGACAGCCATTTGAGTTGATATGCTACTATCAGGAAGTCATTTAACACTTTCTACTTATCAGCTGTAATGTAACTTACATGGTTGTGTAATAATCTTCCCAATGCAGCCCAGTTTGCCCTCCTTACAGGTGCTAGTGGAGAGATATAAAAAAACACATTAACATACATACATATATAACCTTGCAGCACACTGTTTAAACATTTGTTATATTTTCAGTATATCACAAATAAGAAGATGAACAAATATTGACTTGTTCTTCTAAATTCCCTCATCCAACTGTAAACAAAAGGAATGAAGATTCAAAACTTGACTTGGGCTTTTAGAATCAGATAAAAGGTGTAAAGTACACTCATTTGAACATACTGAATTCTATACACATCACTGCAATAACTAATAAAAATGTGTGCAATATATCATGTACACACCACATGACCCCGTCCTTGTTGATGACCTGTCCGGCAGGCACCACGGAGCCTTCGTCATAACAGGGACACTCCTGAGATTGGACACACTTCCCAGTGTCGTCCAGATAGGTTCCCTCTACACAGATACAGCCATCGATGGGCGGGAAGGAGAAGTGACAGCTGAGGTCTGTGCTGCTGATGCAGCGGCAGGTGTGGCTGCCGGTCGTGATGTTGTAGGAGTAGACCATGCTTCTGGGGCACGAGCTGGCATATTTCCCTGAGGAGGTCAGACCACAGAATCAGTGAACAATTGTGAGACTGTGACCACATTTAAAGACCCAGTGAATGAAAAATACATGTCCCGAGTTTAATCCTGTGTTCTTGTGTTAATTGTTCAATCATCTCTTGCTATATGCCAAATACATATCAAACGATCAGTAGTATTTTTACATCAAATTCACAATCTTTTCTCTTCTGTGAAACAGTTTCAAATGTTTGATGACTGGTCCTGCACTCAGGGACGTTTACAAAATATCATCCAATCCAATCCAATGGGGCAAATGTGAAATTTAATGAAATACCTGGCAAACTATAAATGGTACGTTCATATGTTTGTATCCATGTATTATAAGTATTCTAATCTATTTCTATATCCCATCCCTAAAAAGTCATGAAATTGATTAAAATTCAATCAATTCAATTAAAAAATTGACAAGAGCACATTGCTTTAAATAATCTGCAGTGGATGATCAAGCAATTTATTATGGATTACAAACTGGCTCTCCAAGAGCCCCAAAAGCCCAAAGGTCACTGTGTGTCACTTGGTGTGTAGTGTTTCAAATAAATTCAAAGCATCAAATTATGACACGGGTGTGATAAGGAAAGTAATTATACATAATTTGTAGTAATTTCAGTTAAAATAAGTTAAAACTCTAGTGTGATCCTTTAGCATCACAGTGTGCAAACAGCTATTCCCAATCAAACAGTGAGCTTGTATGTCAGAACACTCAAAAGGGATGTTATGCTTGAAGCAGACTACTCAACACAGTATCGACCTTTCAAAGCAGAAGTATTCCATCCCAAACAAGGCCTTGTCAGGTCCCATTCGTGTCACACAAAAGTATCAATAATGAAAGCAGTAAGAGCACTTGTATTCTGACTGTTTCAACGTGGTCTCAGATTTGAATCCTTCCATATAAACTCTAAACCAATTGTTTGGTTTGATTCTTCTGTTTCACAATTACTCTCCACTCACCACAGATGGTCTTCCTCCAGTCGCTCATCTGGATTCCTGCAGCTGCACAGGCATGCACATAGGAGGAGACCGCAGCACACATGCAGTCCTCGCTGTTCTCACAGTTACAGCTGTCATACATGCAGTTCTGTGATAAGAGAAAATAAAAAATGTCAAAAAGCAGTGCAGTATGAGGTCATGCCTCAAGGTCTGGAGACTGCTCCACAGAAATATGTGGAAGCTGTAGCTGTGAGCCTTACCTCTTTATGCGAGTCAGGGCTGATCTCTGAGTGACAGGAGGCGAACACGCCTTTAGGGTCACTCAGCATGGAGCACCAGTGCTGGGCGTATTTCTCTGTCATTGATAAACAAAGCCCAACATCAGTCAATCCAAAGAACCCACAGTGATAACAGAGAATCCAAACGAGTCAGACCTACCGTTGTCCACACTAAGACTGCAGGGGTTCTCAAAGTTGCTCTTAACATCGGGGCAACCAGCATGTGTCTTCCAGCTGTTGACGAAACCGGTTGCTGTGGCATCTGGAACTCCACTGAGCTTATGGAAGTCGTCAGCTTGGTTACTGTTGAAGTTGCCACACAGACCTGCAGGCAGACACCATCACAATAATGACAATATATACTGTCAGCGTCAAATTGGCTGTATTGTGAGGGTACTCTTTCACAGAACAGAGGAATCACTACTCATCTTTACAAAGTCAAAGTCACGACGGCTTCAGCATCTTATTGTCTATTCATGAAGTCATCCACATCGTGACACTATAGAAACTATTGTCTAAATTTAAACAACTTGGGTTTTGCAGTTTTTACAAAAATGCCATTCTTTTAATAATTTTTGTCCACATACCACAGGTCTTGGCCTGGTAGTCACTGGTCACTGTGACGTGGAGCTGCATGACTGGCTGGAGCTGCACCTCCAACAGAACACCAACAGACGTCTGCACCAGCAGGTAGAAGGAGGACGCTTTGAAGGCGGAGATCCCAGCTGGGGGTTAAGAGAAAGGGTGAGGATGGGAGTTTGTTAGAAGAGTGGAAGGGAGGTGACAGAATGGACTACCTGCCCATCAGGCTAGTTAGAAAAACAGCTCACAGTTAAAGCATATTGAAACTGAAATCTATCATTTTCTGCAACTGTCGTCCTGTCCAGGACAAAAGCCAATGAACTGGCGCTGGTCTGCAGTAAAGATGGTCGAGCTGGTGGAAAGGATTGTGTGGAAACAGCAACTGGATGTTTATTAGAAAATTATGCTGAGGAAGTGTGATATTACTGAGCTCATGCTAATGTTAATGTTAGGGTTAGGGTGAGGTATTTTAAATTCATTTTATTTCATAATTTTGCAATTATTTTCCATATTAGGCAGAACGCCGCCTAAATTAAGAATTCCAATATGTTATTTCTATGGCCTGGGTAAGTTTGATCAATATTTGTGAACATGAGATATTTTCTATCAAAGCCAGAAAGCAGAGAAATAAACTCCAACTTGTGATTTCATCAAGTATAAAGTCTGGGGCTGCTTCACAGAAAAGGAATCGGTGATTTTTGTTAACCAATAGAATGTGTGTTTACTTTTTTCATTCTATTGTAGCATCCTCAGTTGTGTACCATATAGTCAGAACATCCCCCGGGTGCTCTCAGTGTCACCTAGAAAAATTCAATTCACTGTCTTTGGAGCAGTTTCACACTTTAATCTTGATGACATCACACATTTGAGTTTTAGCATTCTAGTTTTGGGATTTAGGAGAGAGTGTTCATGTTTACTAATATATATTTGGACTTTCTTAGACCAGATCAATAACATGTATGAATTTTTAAAAGTGAAGGTTTCCCTTTAAGCATGCTCTCGAGACGTGACAGCGAGAGAGTGACCTCACATGGACACATGATGTCGCCAGCCACTCCTTTTCATCATCCAGCAATGAAATTCATCACATAAGATGCATACTGGCACTAACACACTCTCTCCAGTAGGGGTTGCTAGTCCAGCAACCAGGACATTGGTCCTCTTTAGTTTCCCACCCACAGCCACTGACAACTATGTTCATCGGAATTGACAATCAAGGCTGAGGTACTGCTGCCAGGAATTGAACCACAAAGCTCTGCACGTGGTTTCTACCCATGCACAGGCCCATACCCTTCGCTATGTTCTCAATAGATTTAACTTCAGCGTCAACCAGGACAGCTGTGTGTGACCGGACCGACAAGCCAACAGGGTTTCTATAATAACGCAAGGACCACAATGTGTTGTGTTTTATAGTGTTTCACTTCACAGAAGGAAAAAAATTATGGAATATAGAAACCAGCTTGAATTCTGTGTTATATAAACGTACATGAGGACAGATTTAAGGAAGTATTTAAATGATGATATAAAGAAAGAAATCAGATACCATAGTTTGGGCCTTACAGGGAATTATTCAGGACCTGAGAAGCCTGAAAGGAATCAAAATGAAGTGTGTATCTACTCTTCACTCATTCAGCTCAACTGAAAAATATACTGTATACTGTGATCATTTAGGCACACTATCTTTTTCTACATGTCAGACAGAGAGAGAAGACAGACAGAGGAGAAGGATGTTCAGTGGAGTGTCTCTCACCAGCAGAGATAGGTAACTGAGCGTAGATGCCATTCACAAAAACCTTGCCATTGGGCCGGATGGTGATCACCTTTATATGACAGGAGACCAGATGTTAGTATTGAGATCTTTACCATCTGGGTGTGTTCAAAGAGCAAAGAAGCTCTCTCAATCTAAAACAGTTAGATTGAAAACATTTTGTATAGTATTTTTTTCACATTATAATATTTTTTGTATTATTATTCTGATCCTTCGTGCACTGCATTACCATTCAACAATGCATACACTTTGATAAAACTTTTGATTAAAACATAAAAGTGGGATTGATAATCACTGTGATAAGACTCAATCTAGTTCCAAGATTCCACAATTATTTTAACTGCTAACTGAAATGTAAGAAAAACATTATTCAACAATCTCCAACTTGATTGTATGAAGATGATATGAAGATATGATGATATGAAGAACAAAACTATTATGGTTATGTTTTGCTCATTTCCTTCCTAATGGAATATAAATAATGGTGAATAGCTGTGGAAGGAATTTTTTTAAATTGATTTTTATGTCATTGAAATATTAATAAACGTAAAGGATTATCTTCTGGAAACACTGAAGCTCTCATTTTAATCAAAACAAAGTGAGTGTCTGTGTGTGTGTATCATACTCACATGAGACCCTCCAGACAGACCCAAAGTAACAGACTTGAGGCAGGTTTCACTGTCAGTCAGTCCACACTGCACCAGTTCTCCCTGAACCACAAACTGGTCTCCGCTGCAGTCCTAAACATACGAACACAAAACTATCCAACAACTGCTCAACTGAAACAACATACCTGCACATAGCAGCGAACAGGTTTAGAATACCAGTAGAAGAAGTGATTGTGGATGTATCAGTCCTGTTTTTGTTTTGTTTGTGTGTTGTGTAGGACTGTTAAATACACTAGCTGTGTGGCTGGAATTTCAACACACACTACTTTGTATAATAACGTATATTTAGTTTAGTTAGAAGACCTGTCAATCAATTTTGGAAGCAATACCCATTTCCAAACCTTGTCCGTATTGTAAGTCATGGTGACACACTTTGGTTACTTTATATTTCCCCTTTTTAATATCTTAATGAACTGATTAAATATATGACAAATGGCAACCTTCTATTAATAATAGCTTTAACTGGTTTGAGGTTGAGGTCTGGTCTAGGCCTGGGAAGCAGTGTTGTGCCATGTGTGTATATTACCATGGCGGGGGTGTGTGCGTGTGCGTGTGCGTGTGCGTGTGCGTGTGCGTGTGCGTGTGCGTGTGCGTGGCACTGATGATGATGTGAACTACCTTAGCCAGGACGTAGGAGCAGTCCCCATGGAAGGTGAAGTCTTTTCCATCGAAGGTGCTGATGTGAGCCCCGCCCTCCACAGAGCACATTCCTGGACAGTTCTCCTCCGTACACGTCCACTGTCCACTCTCACACACACTGTCAGCACACACAAGTTCATCTTAATTGCCAGTCCATAACAAACTAGGCTGAAGATATTGTGTGAGCTACTGTATCTCTGCACTGGACACACATTGTTATCGCAGTAGTTTATTTATTAAACTGCTCAAATAAAAAAATTCTTCCCAATTTTTTGTCTAATTGTTTTTGTTAATTTATATGTAGATGACACTGTTATATACATATCTGATTATGATATACCTCAAATTCAAAGCACTGTAAAATATTTTTAAATACAAATCTCATATTAAACATACTGTTTGGTACTAGATACAATCAATATGCTGAGTTAGCTATTCGTTTTACTGATGGGTCTCTTTTCAATTTCTGAATTTTCTTTTAGGCCTCATTGATTTTATAAAAAGTAAATAAAGTAACTCTTGATCAAATAATTGTTTTACTTTCAGGTAAGAAAACTAATTGTCTTACGCTTTTTCTTCCCATTATTACCATTATTGATTATGGCAAATCACGTCTAATCCTTTAAATGTAGTTATCAGTAATATCTTTAGCTTTGCCAAGAGTCCTTATTGCACTGTGATGTATACTTAAAACAGTTGTTGATTGTTTTGTGTTGTTTACTATTATCTATGTATTTTTTTGTTGTTAAAATATCTGAAAAGAAGATGGTGCATCTTGGGGTTTATCCTCAAATTAAATTAAAACAAACTTACACTAATTTCCATAATGTGTAATGGCCCTATAACATGCAGACATACTGACACACGCTATATCCTACCATTTTTTGCAGTTACTGGAGTAGAACTCCCCAGGTCCATAGATCTTGCTGTTGTAGCTGCAAGAGCACGCGTTCATTGGGACACAACCCGTTCCATTTAAATCATCCAGAACCATGCCTGAGAGGGATCAAAGAATATCTCTATTGAAACACAGTCTTTGTGTTGGTGTGTGTGTGTGTGTGTGTGTGTGTGTGTGTGTGTGTGTGTGTGTGTGTGTGTGTGTGTGTGTCACTCTGCTGTACCTGCGGGGCAGAAGCATCCATCGATACAGTGGTTGTCACAGGTGTGGCTGGCCTCTGGGTTGGAGCAGGTATCAGCACAAGGGCTCCCACACTCCTTGTACTCCATTTTGTTAGGACATGACTTCCCTGTGAATACATCAGATGTTTTTTACCACTTGACTTACATAATCCTCTCTGACTCTCATTCTGAGCATATAATCACACAAACTTCACTATTGTAGCCTGGTTTCAGCCCCTCAATGGCCGCCCACGCTCTCCTATCACAGAACACTTAAGCTTTGAAAAGGGGTGGGGTTGACCTCATGTCATGAATGGCCTCATGTTTTATGATTCAGCTTACTCACACTGACCTCAGTGTTTGGTTAATGACGGACAGGTCTGTTTAAGTGTGTATTAAATAACATGTATTAATATAAAAGAGTACACGATCGTCTCTACAACAAACGTACATATTAGTTTGCTCCTAAATTAGCAAGTTAGGAGATCATTTTAGTCATTGTTGGTGTAGCCCTGGTCCTGCGGGTTCTTGCTTGGAGAAACATCAGTGCCGGTGTGGAAGGGCCTAAAGTTGGTCAGTTCTCATCAGAAGTTTAATCACAGCTCTACGTCAAGGTTCATAATATATTTAATCAACTATACTAAGTGATATAACCCATAAACTCCTGATTTTCCATTAAAAAAATATTAGAAAACTGCTGCAACATATAAATGTGACCGCATCCAAATATAATATCCAAACCCAAGACACCAAGGGTGCAACATTCTGACCGTCTCCTCTTGATACTGACCAACGTTCTTGATAAGCTTTCTTGAATCATGCTTACTTTCCAAATTTCAGCATTGATGGGAAATTTTGCCAGAGTTAACCTTTCTTCTTTTTTCTTTTTTTCTAATTTGGCCTTTTCTTGGATTTCTCTAATCCTAATGTAATTTTTGGTAAGAGATTTTTGGGACAAAAGCCCAGGCAGGGCAGACAAGCCCTCCTACCAACGGGATATTCAATATTTAGTGTCTCATGAGTCTACTCACAGCAGAGCTCCTTGGTTCTCCAGTTGTTAGGTTTTCCCCCGGCATGACTACACTGTCTGGAGAACTCTGACACAGTATTGCACAGGCAGAAGATGTCTACGTGTCCATCTGTGCCATTGTCGCATTGGCAGAGGTCCGCAACACAGGCAGAAGTGAAGGAGGCAACGTCGAGCAGATTGTGACAGCTGTTGAAGGCCGGCTGTGTGAGGATCTGCTCACACATAGGTTTCTACAGGACAGACAGACAGACAGACAGGAATGGAGCCGAAGGAAAGGACAGGAAGAGGGCATATTATTAGGCAGGCAAGAATCTGAAACATATCTGCATCAATTCTGTCAAAATTGTAACAAAGGCCACACATATTATCAATGCCAACTCGTGGAATTACTGAAAACTAATGTATGACCGGGTAGCGACTGGTGATTATTTACACCTTCTGCTGACATACTAGAAATGTTGTTGGCTAGCTTAGTGCACTGAGCTTTGAGTCCAACTATATGCATGACCACTTTTAGACCTCTAGTAGTGCTATAGAGTTTTTTTTTCGTTGATTGGCTCATCCGTTTTTTGCAGCAGTAACGCACCAAGCTGCAAGCTATTCAAAATGAGTTCAAACAACACTGCATTTGAAATCAGCTTTGCAAATATTGTATAAGGAGGGAGAGATATGTTTGACCTCGAGGACACTGAGGTCAAACACCGACTGAATGCAACACTGAATGTAAACATAACATTGCAGGGCCCCTTTAAGCTAGCTGATTTTGAATTATATTATGTGGCCTCCAAGTAAAACCCACTTCTGTGGCCATGATGTAACAATAACATAGTATTGTGTAGAACATTCCATATATAACTGGGTGAAACCTCACCATGTTGTTGCAGCTTTGAGTTGATTCCAGTGTGTAGTCAGAGCAGCTTTCAATTGGACCATCCATTTTCCAGAAGCTAGCAAAATCCACTGGGGATATTTTCACACCTGTTTGGATAATACATAAAATAAACATCTTTGTGGTCACGTCTACACTGACTGACTTGTTAAAGTGGGTCAAAGTGTACCATGACTGTAGAATTCATTGAAGAGCTGAACCCCATTAAAGTCTCCACAAAGACCACATGTTTGGTTCTTGTACTTCAGGTCTACTTCCACCTGTGAAGACAAAAAGCATCACCTTGAGCAGGACCTAGAATCTGCAGCATAGCTTTAGTAGCATTCTCCAAGTCTGTCTGTTTAATTAACTCTGATTTCGATCAACAGGCTAATGTAACACTTGCCACTTGTTAGATTACAAAGCATGAATATCATTTGTTCAGTGTGCAGCCTCACTCTGTAATACTTTAATTTAAAGCTTTGACAGTACTTTTAAACAATAATGGTCATAACAGGTTTTTCTACACAGCCAAGATCCTACCTGAAAAGAGTCCTTCTCATTCCAGATAGCAACTAATCCCAGCTTTGCCTTGATTTTGATGAAGGTGGGAGTTTTCTCGATGAGCACTCCTCCTTGACTGAATGGTAGGATAGCTCTGAAAGAAACATAGAGGTCACATTTTTGGCCATTATTTTGACTTTAGCTCCTAGAGCCAAATTTAGATTGTCAATGGTATCTACCCATATGGGAAGGTAAGCAAACGGTGTAGGTAGATTAACTTCTGTGTGGATGATGTGTCTTTATGTTCTGATCGTGCCGTTCTAATGACTATTGCTTCAGTAAAGAAGGATTCTCAAGGTCAGGTTGCATTAAGCATCATAAACAAAGCATAACACATTAAATATGTGTGGTAACATACTAAAGTTGCCATGGTAACTAATCAAGTCATCACTGAAATCCAATATTTTTATGAGATATTAATAAACATATGTGCCATCCAGCATGAAGCAGCGCATTATTCAGACAGAGTGGAAAGGGCTTAGAGTTTTAAGAGTAAACTTACGATTTGCCATCAACGATCACAGAGCCCTCAGAGAGCTCCACCACTGTACCCTCCAGCTTCATAATGATGCTTTTGATAGTGTGATGGCCGCCAGCCTCCCCTCTTCTTAACTGGATATTGAAGTCCTTGTAATCGCTCCGGCATGAAGAGGTCAGGACGTAGTTGCAAGTGGAGTGCAACTGGAACAAATCTCCATCAAAGGTCTTGAAGTGGAAGTTGCCCCATGTACTGCAAACCTGGCCATTGTGGATGGGACTCACACCTACAAAGACAGGACATGACACCACAACAGTGGCCATACTTTACACAGGCCTTCACTTACATGAATGAATTCTCACACATTGCCTACACAAAGAAACAGTTGACAGTTACTAACCAACAAGCTCACCTGTTATTTTTTCAGGAGTCTGGGACACGGAGGAGAACACGTTCACAGCAGACTTTGCCTCTGTTGAAAGAAATAAGAGTTATTTCTCAAGTCATTTGTCAAGTAATCAATAATCAAATCTCAAACTACACGAAAAAAAATAAATAAATAAGGCTGTAGCACATGGATAAACATTTGAACTGCTAATAGTCCCATTTGTCATATTTGCTATGCTGCCGAATGGAATATAATAAATGTACCACTGTGCCAAGCAGCTATGATGGCAGACAGCGTCAGCCATAGCAACCAGTCGTTAGCCATAGCCATTTGCTTCTCCACAGGATCTCTGAGGAAGATGGAAGGGAGGCCCGGCTCTTTATAGCAGGGGGCAAGTTCTTAATATGGCAGGTGAGGGAGTGGCAATTCCATTGCTTCACATGGTGATTCATGACTGCCGGTCTTGCCTGTACCATTTATTTCCATTGTCCCTGGGTCAAAAAAATGATATATATGAAGGGCGAGGTTAGAGAACATAGTAACAGATGTCCACCTCACATCTGTGATGTAAACACACTCGCACCTGAAGGCCACGGCCTATACTGATGTGGAATCCATGTCCACAATTACGGCCAGATTAACGTGGTGTTTTTACTTGGTCCACATGATGTGTTCTTTGATCATACAGTTTAATAACTTTCTGTATCCATGTTCAAGTTCAAAACCACCTTTGAACAAAGACAGTTACTACCAGGGCTGACTGTGGCTCAAGGGTTAGAGCGGGTTGTCCTTATATCACAAGGTTGGCGATTCCAAGCCTGGCTTCGCATGTTGAAGTGTCTTTTAGCAAGACAGTTGATCCCCGGGTGTGTCATAGCATCTCACGTATTTTGATGCTTAGGATGAGTTAAATGCAGAGATCAAATGTCATGTACATGCCTGAATGTATGTGATTGAAATAAATAAATAATCCATTTGTTTTCTTTTTTTTTATAAACAACCGCTTGTTATCGCTAGTTTAATACGTCAAATGACGACAACTGAACCAGTTCCATTCACTGAATCACTAATCACTGAATCAGTAATAGAGATACCAGCGGTGACACCTAATCGCAAAGTGTAAAGCAAATTCCTACCCTCCGACTTACAACGCCCTTGCTCGGACCACACCCATCTTCAACCCTAAGTTTCAATCTCAACTACACCCCATTAAACAAAAACAACATTGGGACACACCACTAAAAGGAAGTGTTGTTTTGTAATTTGGTTGAACTAACCCCTTTAAAACATCAACAGCGATTTGAGAGGAACCTTAAGAATTGGGGATAACTATTGCTTAAAACTGCAACTCAAACCCAAACACGCATTTTTACCTGTGGCAATGACCAGTGAGAAGGAAAGCAAAAGTTATTTATTTTCAGGCTCAGAGTTTAAGGAAACAGCTTTTGCATTATTCAAGGTTCAAATAGGAAACACACACTATTACCAAATCTGATTTAGACCTGTGGGAATAATAGACCACCATTATGGCCAATTATGGAACACATTGCTTTAGATAAATAAAGGCTTTATTAAATACTCCTGTCAGTGTTTTATTGGCTTTGCTTTATCATAATGTGACTCAAGCAACAAAAGATTAAACCCATTTAAGGTGTGTTCTGATGTCTGGGTGGTAACAGTTTTTGTCTTTTGTTTTCTTATCACCATCAGTCGTCTTTAACAATAGAAAGTTACTCAACATGAATAGAAGGCAGAGATTACTTGACTTCATTATTGATCCATTAGTATTGTTTTACCATCCACTCAAATGAGATTATGAAGCTGCTTGAAGAGGGTCTCCTGCGTACTGCACAGCATCATGGGTGTAGCCCAGCCATTTACAAAGCAACACAAATCAGCAATTGTTTTCAGTCATGCTATTTGAATCCTGTTGTTTCATAAGTTGTTTCACTGTTTTAACCACTCACTGTTTTAACCACACCCTCGACCTTGTTCTTGCATATGGCATTAAAATAGAACATCTAATAGTTTTTCCACAGAACCCTCTTTTATCAGACCATTACCTAATAACTTTCGAGTTTATACTACCGGAGTGTACACCGTTAGGCAAAAGCTTGTAGACCAGCTGTCTATCTGACAGTGCTGTAGCTAAATTTAAAGAAGCGATTCCATCTGCATTTAATTCAATACCATGTCTCAATATAACGGAGGACTCCTGTGCTAACTTTAGTCCGTCCCAGATTGATCATCTAGTCGATAGTGCTACAGGCTCGCTGAGACTGACACTAGACTCTATAGCTCCTCTAAAAAAGAAGATAATAAAACAGAGGAGGTTCGCTTCATGGTATAACCCTCAAACCCGCAAAATAAAACAAAGATTGCGAAAGTTTGAAAAGATATGGCGTTCCACCAATTTAGAAGAATCTCGGTTAGTTTGGCGAGATAGTCTTAAAACATATAAGAAGGCCCTCCGTAATGCCAGAGCAGCCTATTACTCATCAATAATAGAGAAAAATAAGAACAACCCCAGGTTTCTCTTCAGCACTGTAGCCAGGCTGACACAGAGTCACACCTCTGTTGAGCCGTGTATTCCTATAGACCTCAGTAGTAATGACTTCATGAACTTCTTCAATGATAAGATTCTTACTATTAGAGACAAGATTAATAATCTCTTGCCCTCAACCAGTACCGATCTATCCTTGGAAACAGCTATAAACCCTAATATATGTTTGGACGGCTTCTCTCCCATCGACTTTAAAAAATTGTCTTCAACAATTTCTTCTTCTAAACCTTCTTTTAAAGAAGTTTTACCTTTGATTGGCACCTGTCTGCTGGATATTGTCAATCTGTCTTTACTAACGGGCCATGTACCACTGTCTTTTAAAGTAGCTGTGATTAAACCTCTTACCAAGAAGCCCACTCTTGATCCAGAGATGTTGGCTGACTATAGACCGATCTCTAACCTTCCCTTTCTCTCTAAAATCCTTGAGGAAGTAGTCGCAAATCAGTTATGTGACTTTCTACACAACAATAGTTTATTTGAGGATTTTCAGTCAGGATTTAGAAAACACCACAGCACAGAGACAGCACTGGTGAAAATTACTAATGACCTTCTAATTGCATCAGATAAAGGACTTGTCTCTGTACTCGTCTTGTTAGACCTTAGTGCTGCGTTTGACACCATTGACCATCACATCCTATTACAGAGATTAGAACATTTGATTGGCATTAAAGGCACCGCACTAAGCTGGTTTAAATCCTATTTATCAGATCGATCTCAGTTTGTATATGTAAACGATGAAACCTCGATTACCACAAGCGTCAGTCACGGAGTTCCACAAGGTTCTGTACTTGAACCAATCTTATTCACCTTATATATGCTCCCTTTGGGCAATATTATCAGAAAACACTCCATAGACTTTCATTGTTATGCTGATGATACTCAATTATATCTATCGATCAAGCCAGACAAAACCAAACAGCTTGCTAAACTTCAAGCATGTCTTAAAGATATAAAAACATGGATGACTTGCAACTTCCTGATGTTAAACTCAGAGAAAACTGAAGTTATTTTACTAGGCCCAGAACACCTCCGAAATCAATTATCTAATGATATAGTTTCTCTTGATGGCATTGCCCTAGCATCCAGCACCACCGCAAAGAATCTCAGAGTTGTCATTGATCAGGACATGTCCTTTAACTCTCACGTAAAACAAATCTCAAGGACTGCCTTTTTTCACCTACGTAACATTTAAAAAATTAGACACATCCTGTCTCAAAGCGATGCGGAAAAATTAGTTCACGCATTTGTTACTTCTAGACTAGACTACTGCAACGCCTTACTATCAGGTTCTAATAAGTCTCTTAAATCTCTCCAGTTGATACAGCATGCTGCAGCTCGTGTACTAACAAAAACTAAGAAACAAGATCATATTACTCCTGTACTAGCTTCTCTGCACTGGCTCCCTGTAAAATCCAGAATCTAATTTAAAATCCTTCTCCTCACCTACAAAGCCTTAATTGGTGAGGCAACATCATATCTTAAGGATCTCATAGTACCATATTACCCCACTAGAGAGCTGCGCTCACTGAATGCGGGGCTACTTGTGGTTCCTAGAGTCTTAAAAAGTAGGATGGGAGCCAGAGCCTTCAGTTATCAAGCTCCTCTTCTATGGAACCAGCTTCCACTTTCAGTCCGGGGGATTAAAAAAACAATACATATGAATATTCACTGCTGTTAATATATATGTAATGGTATTCCAATAAATATTTGATGAAATATTTTAACAATATATTGTTTTCATAAATGTTTAAAAATGTTTTTGTAAAAAGTAAATATGGTAAATATCTCAAATAAGTACGTAGAAGTAATAAAACTACTAATCGTTATCCTCCAATATTCAGTAAAATATATGTGATCAGGACATCATTCATGCTTTTCTAGTATCTGATCTCTGATGATCCATCATCCATTATCCTCCGCTTATCCGGGGTCGGGTGGGCATGGGGGCAGCAGGCCTAGCAGGCCGACCCAGGCTTCCCTCTCTTGCAGCACGTTCAAGCTCAGTTCAGAGGATCCCGAGCGTTCCCAGGCCAGCTGGGGGAATATAATCCTCCAGCGTGTCCTGGGTCTTCCCGGGGCCTCCCTACCAGTTGGGCGTGCCTGGGAAAGCCTCTAACGGGAGGAGGCGTCCAGGAGGCATCTGATCAGATGCCCGAACCACCTCAGCTGACTCCTTTCGATACGGGGAAGGAGTAGCGCCTCAACTCCAAGTTCCCTCCGGATGTCAGAGCTCCTTACCCTATCTCCTAAGGCTGAGCCCGGCCACCCTACGGAAAACTCATTTCGGCCGCTTGTATCGAGACCTCGTTCTTTCGGTCACGACCAGAGTTCGTGACCATAGGTGAGTCGGAGCATCATTTCGCCCAGTAAATTGAGCTTTGCCTTCCGGCTCAGCTCCCTCTTCACCAAGGCAGTCGGTAGCGCCTGTTTTACTGCTGCAACCGCACCGATCCGTCGGTCGATCTCCCGCTCCATCTTACCCTCACTCGTGAACAAGACCCCGAGATACTTGAACTCCTTCACTTGCGGTAGGCACTGCGTCCCCACCCGGAGGGAGCAATCCACCGGTTTCCGGCAGAGCACCATGGCCTCGGATTTGGATGTGCTTACCCTCATCCCCGCCGCGTCACACTCGGCTGCAAATCGCCCCAGTGACTGCTGGAGGTCATGGTCCGAAGAGGCTAACAGGACCACATCATCTGCGAACAGCAGAGAGGTGATCCCGAGACCCCCGAACCCGACGTTCTCCTCCTCCCGGCTACGCCTAGATATCCTGTCCATGAAAGTCACGAACAGGACCGGTGATAAAGGGCAGCCCTGGCGGAGGCCAACACCCACCGGGAACGCGTCTGACTTATTGCCGAGAATATGAACACAGCTCCTACTGCAGTCGTACAGAGATCGGATGGCCCGTTGTAACGGGTCCGGCACCCCATACTCCCGCAGCACCCCCCACAAAAACCCCCGAGGGACCCGGTCGAAGGCCTTCTCCAAGTCCACAAAACACATGTAGACTGGTTGGGCAACCTCCCAGAGCCCCTCCAGTAGTCTTGCGAGGGTAAAGAGCTGGTCCACTGTTCCACGACCGGGACGGAATCCGCACTGCTCCTCTTGAATCTGAGGTTCGACAATCGGTCGGAGCTCCTTTCCAGCACCCTGGCATACACTTTCCCGGGAGGCTGAGTAGTGTGATACCCCGATAATTCGAGCACACTCTCCGGTCCCCCTTTTTGAAAATGGGAACCACCACCCCAGTCTGCCAGTCCATGGGCACTGTTCCTGACCCCCATGCGACATTGAAAAGGCGTGTCAGCCAAGACAGCCCAACACCGTCCAGCGCCTTCAGCATCTCAGGGCGGATCTCATCCACCCCCGGCGCCTTGCCACCAAGGAGCTTATTGACTACCTTAGTGGCCTCTGCCAAGGATATGGATTCGACCCCCCCCAAGTTGTCAGGCGCTGCCTCCTCTCTAGAGGACATGTTGGCCGGGTTGAGGAGTTCCTCAAAGTGCTCTTTCCACCGCCCGACGATGTCCCCTGTCCGGGTCAGCAGTTCCCCCCCCGTGCTGAGCACAGCCTGGGGTAAGCCCTGCTTTCCTTTCCTGAGCCGTCGGATGGTTTGCCAGAACTTCCTTGAGGCCAACCGAAAGTCCTTCTCCATGGCCTCCCCGAACTCCTCCCATGCCCGAGTTTTAGCGTCCGCGACCACCGCAGCTGCAGCCCTTTTGGCCTGCCGGTACCTCTCCGCTGTTTCAGGAGACCCCCGGGCCAACCAGGCCCGAAAGGCCTCCTTCTTCAGTTTGACGGCTTCCCTCACCCCCGGTGTCCACCACCGGGTTCTCGGGTTGCCGCCACGACAAGCACCGGTGACCTTCCGACCACAGCTCCTAGCGGCCGCGTCACAATAGAGGCTTTGAACATGGTCCACTCGGATTCCATGTCCCCAGCCTCCCTTGGGATGTGTGAGAAGTTCTTCCGGAGGTGGGAGTTGAAAACCTCCCAGACAGGATCCTCCGCCAGACGTTCCCAGTTCACCCTCACTACACGTTTGGGCTTGCCGGGTCTCTCCAGCCGATTCCCCTGCCATCTGATCCAACTCACCACCAGGTGGTGATCAGTTGACAGCTCTGCTCCTCTCTTCACCCCAGTGTCCAAGACATACGGCCGCAGATCAGATGAAACGATTACAAAGTCGATCATTGATCTACGGCCTAAGGTGTTCTGGTACCAGGTACACTTATGAGCCACCCTATGTTCGAACATGGTGTTCGTTATGGACAAACCATGGCTAGCACAGAAGTCCAACAGCGAGACACCACTCGGGTTCAGATCAGGCAAGCCGTTCCTCCCAATCACCCCCCGCCAGGTTTCTCTGTCGTTGCCCATGTGAGCGTTGAAGTCTCCCAGGAGAACTATGGAGTCAGCAGGAGGCGCCCTTTCCAGGACCTCCCACCGACTCCAAGAAGGCCAGATACTCTGAACTGCTGTTCGGTGCATAGGCACAAACAACAGTCAGAGCCTTACTCCCCGCAACCCGCAGGCGCAGGGAGACGACCCTCTCGCTCCCCGGGTAGAACTCCAACACGGCGGCGCTCAGCCGGGGACTCGTGAGTATCCCCACTCCCGCCCGGCGCCTCTCACCCTGGGCAACTCCAGAAAAGGACAAAGTCCAACCTTTCTCCAGGAACTTGATTCCAGAGCCAGTGCTGTGCGTGGAGGTGAGGCCAACTATATCTAGCTGGTACCGCTCCACCTCCCGCACCAGCTCCGGCTCTTTCCCCGCTAGCGAGGTGGCGTTCCACGTCCCTAGAGCTAGTCTATGCCGCCGGCGATCAGCTCGCCCAGGCCCCCTGCCCGGCCTGCCGCCCGGTCCACATGGCACCCGACCCCGATGCTTATCCCTGCGGGTGGTGGGTCCACAGGGTGGCTGCTCCATGATGTTTCTTCGGGCTGAGCCCGACCGGGCCCCATGGGCGAAGGCCCGGCCACCAGACGCTCGCCTACGAGCTCCCCTCACGGGTCTGGCTCCGGGAGGGTGCCCCGGTTTCCCTGGTCCGGGCGAGGTGGCCTTAGTCCGTGTGCTGCTAATCATCGGGGTTATGATGTTACATTGTAAACAACCAATCAGTGTTTAAACTGACAGGAGGAGAATGAAGGTTACGTTCACTTACATTATGATGCGTTCAGGCTCTGATCAGTGAAAATGACTATTGGGCAAATGTAAATTATAATGTTATCATGATGTGTTCACATGTAATCTCGTAAAATGTAGTGTTTGTGATAAACTTGAATAAATCCAGTTGTTTGAAGGAGATGTTTTCACAGCAACATAAATAGATATTAGAGATGAATTATGAGCTGTTAATACTAGGTCTAAGCAGCTTATAATACATAATTAAAACCATTTGTTTTAATCAATAAAAATACTATTTTATTTCCTTATCATTTGAATTGTGTGTTTTTATGAGAGGAAATAAACATATTAGTAGTAAAGGATAACATTTGGTGAAGTTTGCTGACTAAAATATTTAGTCTGGAGCCTTGTAGACCAGCTGTATCAAACATCAATATCATCAGTGATTGGCAACTAGTATCAGCGGAATGAAACGTGATCAGGGATCTCTAAAAGTTATATTTGCTCCATTTTCCTTTGTGCTGATCTTATCTGTGATCCGATCCCTGATCCGATTCAAACCGTGACTTTTATGATCCTTTGCACCAATATATATATATATGTTTGTGTTTGTATGTGTGTTTCATCACAGTACAGTCATAGCATTTAATTCACAGCCCAAAAGACATTTTTACTGGTAAGTGTGCAGTACCTGTTTAAACATTCATAGCCCACTCTTTTTTCGCCCCCTACTATGTAGTCCCTCATTTTGATTATGACAATTAGCTACAGATTGTTTACTGGGGAATTCATGATTAGTTCCTCATTAATAAACAAGAGAAATAAGTATTCTCAAAAGAAATATTATAATCATTATATTAAGACCACAACTACATTCATATTTGCATTCATGTCAAGTGATGCTGACGCCTTAAAACTGTAATACATATTGTATGTAAGATTTGACGTTGGAGCTGTGGAAACTGCTTTCACAAAGTGTATTTAGTATTTATATATTTACAAAATGTCTCAACGTCTAGCAACATAACAAGTAGACTAAAAATGAATAAGGACTTATAGAGGAATGGAAAAAAGTCAAAAGGAAAAGTTATTCTATTGATTGATTGGATTTTACCTTTACCGATTTAATAACAAAATTCTCTGAGTAGATTTATCATGGCTATCAATGGGCACAACAGTCCAACCACACCAGGACAGATACAGACAGACTAAGGCAAACTATTTACTATTCCCCAAAAATTCCCCGAAATAAAGCTGCAGCACATCTCTTGGAATTATTATAGATGACTGATCGTTAGCATTAGCATGTTTGTTGTTAGTGGAAATGCTAACTGCTTGCCGCATAGGTTTGCTTCACTTCACTCACCAATTCTTGTTGGACAGTTAGCGCTCAGCCTGAATCAGTGATCAAATGTGCGCACCTCATGCTCCAAAGCAACAATTAAGGAGTTTTAGTTATTCTGGTGTCCAAAATTAGCCTGAAAAGACAGAAATGAAATGTGCTACAAGTTCCAAACATGGATTCAGTGAACTGTATACAGCATTGGAGGCAGGCTCTCGTTCACTCCTATTAAAGTTGCCCTGTGAAGCCAAAATGGGAGAAAGACAAGGCTCAAATTGTGGCAGTGGCAGCTACCTGTGGTACTTCTTGATGCAAGCACAGCTGCCACAACTTGAAATGAGTATTTACCTGGCCTAGATTGAGGAACCCTGCACGCTAGCTACTAAACGAGTGGAGCTAAATATTACTATTATATACAGTATACTGTCAGTCTATAATTCAGTCTTTAACAACACATCATATTTTATAAGATGATCAATAATCAGTAGCTATTAGATACATTGGTGGAGTATAAAGTAGCACGTAGTGGAAACACTAGAGTGTGAAGTAGAAGTACTTAAAAATTGTACTTGAGTACAATACTGAATGTGCTTGTTACTTTTCCACCACTGGATAAATATTTGGTTCTAGCACATAGTCTGGAGTTGGCCCTCTGCTCTATGTTGCAGTTACTGTATGAGCAACAGCTTCCATCGAGCATTGTGGTAGAGATAAAATACAGTAATACATAGATCAAACACTTGTTTACTTTAAGTAAAACTGTGTTGTATGTTTAGTTTAACTGCAACTTCAATAAAGACTGCTTGTTCTGGAATGCAGAAGCTATAGGTTGCTCTTGTTTTCCCTTGGCATGTGATCGAGATAAGCCAAATGTGTATGAGTATGAGCTGTTATCAGTGTATCAGGTTGGACTGATAGCTCTGGGCGATGCTGAGTGTTGCTGTTTGTCTAGCAGGAGTGGTGCTGGTGAGAGAGCGAAACCCCAGGAGTAGAACAACCAGAGGGAGATCTGAACAGAACAAGAAACAGCACCAGCCTTGCCAGCACAGTAGTCCAAGGACTAAAGAGTGCATGGAAACGAGTCAGCATTTTCTAACTTCTGGTTCCCTTGTTTTGATATCAATGACTAGGTTTGCATGCACACGCATGTTCCACTATTATTCAGAATATGACAATATTCCGAATTTGATTTGGCTCATGTAAACATCATATTCTGTTTGGATATTATATTCTGAATTAGACCTTATTTGAATAGAATAAGACATGTGGCATATACCAATATTATTCATGTTTGAGGAGCATTCTTTGGACAGGTATACAGTGCATTCGGAACATGTGTATTAATAGGGTTTTTTGCGGCACTTTGCGACACACAGCCTCTTTCCTGTTTACTACCAGCTCTAACAAATTTGCAAACTAATTAATAGTTTGCAAAGCTGGAGTAGAGAGGCATGCCCAAAAGAAAAGCTCACATTTGTTGTCGGCAGGAGAAACACACCTACTTTTAAGCATTATGAAGGATTTGGCAAGTATTTGGATGTGCGCAAATATCACAACGCAAGCTTTTCAAGAAGGTGGTTGAAGGAATGAAAAGGGGAAGCTGTGCTCCCAGAGTCGAACAAGTCCGCCACCGGCGAGCATTGACCCGTCAAACACAGCCGAGAATGGCGCTGACGTAAATTAATCCGAATATGCACTGCTGCATGTAAATGGAAATAATAGTGACATATTCATTTGTAAGGAGCTTATTAGGAATATTGTCTTTTTTTCGAAATATGGGCAAAAACAGGAATATTTGGTGCATGTGAAGGTAGTACCGTTTTTTTATAGGTTTTTGGTTAGATGTCTGAAATAAGGTCTGTAGTTACCACAAGATCAAGAGATTTTAATGTTTTGTTCTACAATATAAAATATGTCAGTTAATGCCCCTCTGATGAATTTAGAAGCTTTTATGCGTCTTAAAAAAGGGTGGTTGCTAACAAGTGTCTAATTGAGACGACTAACGTCCCCACACCAACATCTCTGCCCTCACAGCCTCGTTGTGTATACTCGCACTCATGAGAGCATGACGTAGTTCGTTTATAGCCTGACGTTGGCTTTTTACTTCTGCTGATTGCATTTACACTTCAAAAATCCTTCGTTCGTTTGTGAAGATGATCTTTCTGAACAAAACGTAGTATAAATATTGCAAATGTTTGCAAATGTCACAGAGTTTTTACTCCCAAATCCGATATAAATATCCCATTGGCTTTTGTCAAGGGAACCAGCGCGATGCCAACTTCCAGGTTGGCAAACAAAAATACGTCATCTCTGCAGCACTCTTTTTTTCATATTAGATGATTTTGCTATTATTGCCATTATTCACGTCCAGTGCATGAAGTAGTGAGACATTCTTACAGTAACTCTGGCTGGTGGATGGGTGTACAACTCATTTTTGACAGAGGTTTGCTTCCAGATGCTTTCTTAACTGTGGCAAAAATGTTACCTGAAATTCAGTTTTTGGTTTGTCTAAACCTGACCATCACCATGGTGTCGTCCATCCATCCATCCATCCATCCATCCATCCATCCATCCATCCATCCATCCATCCATCATCTATAAGCGCTTATTCTTTACAGGGTCGTGTTTGACTGGAGCTGAAATTGGGGGAGAGATGGAGTTCACCCTGGGTAATTAAATCTAAAACACAGAATCATATTTAAACACTGATCACGTGTGTTGTTTGTAAAATCTTGATCTGAAAAGTAACGAGTAACTATACCTGTCAAATGAATGTAGTGGAGTAAAAAGTACAGTATTCACCTCTGAAATATAGTGAAGTAGAAAGTAGCATACAATAAAAAATACTCTCAAAATTCGACTTAATCCTGATGTGAAGGCCAATTCAAAGCCGAATTCAGTGTTGATACCCACAGGAGTGATGACTGAACTCTTCCCCCCTGTGTGTGTGAAGCAGTGGTGCTTTGTTTTGGTAAACACACACACACACACACACACACACACACACACACACACACACACACACACACACACACACACACACACACACACACACACACTTATTATTATTATTATTATTAATAATAATAATAATAATAATATAATTATTAGACTAATCTTAGTACTTGTGTACATGTGTTATATGATTTATATATTCCATTATTATATTCAAAAGCATATGAACACATTCTATAGTTGTCAGATGAATGTAGAGTAAAAAGTATCATCATGTGCTCCGCTGCCTGCCTTGCAACAGGAGTGTACTCCATCCGCTGGGGGGCGCTAGGAGGATATCAAGACGTTTTTTATCAGCACAGAGCGGCAAATGCCTTTGTTCCGGGCAACAGCGTGTTTGTAACGTTGCACGTCTTAAGAGGACGTTTTGATGCAGCACTAGTTAGTCTGTTCTTGTCCTCAACATGGTGAAATTATCTGCTGAGCTGATTGAGCAAGCTGCTCAATACACTAACCCAGTGAGAGACAGAGAGTTGGATTTACGAGGTTAGTTCAACTTCCTTCATAACGGTACAACGTTAGCGTTCGCTTGCTCGGGCTTTACGTGGGCCTCACGCCAAACACCGTAAAGAAGTGTTTGTACTCCCCAATACAAACGGGACATGTCTATGTAGGCTAATAAAAGTAGCACGTAGTCTAATAACTATGTAAGCTATCTGTTAGCTACAACGTAAGGTCCGTAAGTAACCCAACTTAACCATAACCACTGTAGCTTTGCGAGTCAAAGTACAAGCTAAGCCATTAGCATCCTCAGGCGGGTGCTGCTGATCACCAACATTTGAAGTGCCCTTATTGACTGTTCAAGTTATCAGCAATACTGTATGTAGCAGCTGAGTAATGTGTCCATTGTTTCAGCTTTGGTAGTAAGAAGTTCACACCGTCATGTCAAAATAGACCAAAATATAATGCGAAAATAAATGAGTTTTAGTTTTGTTATAGTCCTTACAGAAAACGCATGCAGTGACAAATTTGAATGCCAAAGACGGTGACACTGGGTAACATCTGTGAATTCACCTGAAATAAACTTATTTCTTTTACTTTATTAACAGTCATTTATTTGTGGGATGCGGTCCCAACTTTCTTCTGGCAAATAATTGACAAATGATCATATAGGGTACATAAATTCCATCCGGTTGGAAGAGTGTACAGATCAATCTGTTGTTTTTGTGGAGCATAGAACACACGCATGTCAGCTGCATGGAAGAATCTATGAAGATGACATGAACAACATTTTAAAAAGCATTGCACTGCCAGTTCCGAGACGGGAAGTCATGATGGCTCCACATCGAGCACTTTCACCTCATGGATGTTCCACTTCCATACTGTACATTCCATATTGTAATTCTAACTCTGTTTTGAATGTATAGCATATCATTGCAGAAAAAATACATGCAGCACTGTAGCTTTTCATGACTCACAGCTGTAACCTTCACTGTGCAAATGAAGGAAGAGACTGTGTGAAAGGTTTTATTTATGACAAACGTGTGGATTTTTTAATGGAAGAAAGAACCTCTGTGTTGTCACTTCTGTATAGTTATCAACCATAAACGTACCATTTTGATGAAAATAATTAAAAACTCAAACGCACAGTTCATAGTGTTCTATAAAATCATGTCAGTCACTGCATCATTGCCATGCTTATCACTTATTACTGATGCTTATCATACTGATCTCTGGAGAAAAATTCAATGATTTCTCAAGGAGCATGAACGAGTTCTTCCTCAACTTTCACTTCGTTTTTTTTTCACCTCACAGGTTATAAAATTCCAGTGCTTGAAAATCTTGGAGCGACTCTGGACCAGTTTGACACTATTGACTTCTCTGACAATGAAGTCCGAAAACTGGATGGCTTTCCTATGCTCAAAAGACTGAAAACATTGCTTATGAACAACAACAGGATTTGGTAAGTTAAAGCTGCACACCATCAATAAAAATGTGTTGTTTTTTTTTCTTGCGATTAATTTAATTTCTATGTGTATAAGTGAGTAAAAATAAATGAGTACTTTAACATACTTTATTTTTCGTAACAAGGTTGTTGTTTTTTTCTGAGCGGTTGCACATCAAATCAAATCAAACCAATGACGTTATATTTATAAAACCACACGGAGGCTCATTAGTCCGCTCCCAGGCAAACTTTATTACTGCATTTCACCTTGACCCTCCTTCAATCAGAGGATCGGTGGTTCAATCCCCGGCTCCGCTAGTCCATGTCGATGTGTCCTTGGACAAGACATTTAACCCCAAATTGCTCCCGTAGCTGTGCCTACGGTGTGTGCATGTTAGCTACTCCTGATGGGCAGGTGGCACCTTAGCCCCTCCCATCAGTCTATGAATGGGTGAGTGATGTCATGTAGTGTTAAGGCGCTTTGAGTGGTCGGAAGACAAGAAAATCGCACAAATACAGGTCCATTTACCATTTATTTGTCTAGTGGAAATTCCTTTAATCACAGCTCCAAATCCCTCCAATTTAAAGTATCCTACAGACGCACAAAACATTTTGCTGTAATTGAATTTAGTCAGCTCTGTGGTACTGTCTTTAGGGGAAAAACAGGCCAACGTTGAGAGATGCACGTCCTAGTTGGATGCCTGTTGTATGTGTAAGTGGACCGTAACAAGTCAAGCTTTCTACTTCTACAGTTGTCAGCCTTCCTATATCGGATGAATGCCCGTTATTAACGAATGGGTTAAATGTGACTTCGTAGCTGTCATCAGACGGGGCTGCCATGCTTTATTTGAGTTTCATCAAGAAACAAAATGCTGCCAACACTCTGTGTGCATGTAGATCATGCTGTGTGTGCGCTTTGTGAGATGACTGCCTTAATGAAGTACTGCCTTTTTTGTTTAAATTGGTCACAGTCAACTTGACCAGCCATTACTTGACTGTATGCTTGTAACTTTATGAAATGTTTCTCCAGTCGCATAGGTGAGAATCTGGAGCATTCTCTGCAGGGTCTGACAGAACTGGTTCTCACAAACAACAACATTCAGGAGCTGGTGAGTACATTTCAGCAGCAGCAAGTGCAACAGAACCATCTG
The DNA here is from genome assembly GCA_016806645.1 of Ophiodon elongatus. NCBI lineage: Eukaryota > Metazoa > Chordata > Actinopteri > Perciformes > Hexagrammidae > Ophiodon > Ophiodon elongatus. The sequence goes on from JACSYO010001703.1 coordinate 914,124, forward strand.
AACCAGTTATTCATGTTTGGATGATATGATCAAAATAGTGAACACAAAGTGGGGTGGTTCCCACTGAAATATCAGAAGAATAAATATTCTTCTACAGTTTGTTGCAAAACAACGCCTCTATAATTCTTACCTCTGTGAAGATTATTTTGTCCACACTTTTTGTTGTACTGTAGTTCCTAAAATTTCATCCAGAGTAGACTGCTCGCCTCTCTGCCAGCAGCAGCAAAAACTGAATAAGTTGCAATAATACTGCAGCAAAATAGCATTTTTTGTTGATGTTACACTTCACAAGTGTTATATTTCTCAGTTTATTTTTAAGTGTATTTAGTTGCCCCTGTTTATTGAACCCATTCGGATAGTAACAAATCCCCTCTGTATGGGTTTAATGTGACCACATAGGTGGTAATATACCATCAAACGCTGTCCATACTGTTTTTCTGACTCGATACTGTTTTCATGTGTAGGGTGACTTGGACCCGCTGGCCACAGTGAAGACATTGACCCTTCTCAGGTATGATCAACAAATCAGTCCGGGCAAGTTCCGAAAGGGAACAAGCCTCCAATACTGCGGTGGCGTCTCCCTACCAAATGAAAGCAAGCCGTCCTAAGAAGTGCACACTTTTTGACTTTTACCTTTTTACTTGTTACTCACAATACTAGAAATTCAGTAGTCAATACCAGTGAAATTACATAATTATCAACAATAAATCCAACGTACTTCAACATGCACTCCTTTATTACTGTTGGCATACTGTTTTTTTGTGAATTAATTATTAAACCATGATGATCTGCTTCAAATTTATTGCCAGAAACAACATTTTACAAGATTACATTTGAACACATAATGATGGCGTTATAATTTACCCTCACCATACACTCATTTTTACTGAATAAAGCTTGAATGTATCCTAATCTAATTAAATGCAACCTCCTTAGCTGTTAACTCCATTATTTAGCAAAGCAGGACTGTGCTGCTAACAGCTAACGTTAACTAGCATTATCAGGGAAATGTTCTATTGTCCCAGTCAGGTTTTCAGTATCCTGGCATGACTTGCTACTAAAGTATCTGTTGAGTTAGTTTTGACAACGAGTTCAGGAAGAACCTGAATCTGTAGCATCACACTGTTAAGCTAACGTTGGCTAACAACGTTCCTGGGCTAAGACACAGTCTAGGGGCTACGGTGGTCCCACAGAATATATGCTCTCACTCAACTACCATGTTGTTACTGTGAACTCTTAAGTTGGTTGCTCCAACTAGAACAAACTAATGAGCACTAAGCAAACTTAATTCTGTCTGCATCACGAGCAGAACACGTATTCACGTGGTGTCGGGTGTTTAAAGTGAGGACTCTCCGTGCATGTTGGCTGTAGTGCCAGCAGCTGTGTCCTTCATAAAAGTCTCAAACCGTCACCAGTTAACACGGTTAGCAGACAGTCACTGCAACAGGCCACCGCAGTATTGGCGGAACACACAAAGTGGTTGCCGGATTCATCTATCTTCAAAAATATTTTGGTTATTGAACTGTCTTGTGCAGTGCTGAATTATGATCATACATGTTTGTAATAATTCCTGAATTTCCAGCTTGTTAAGGAATCCAGTGACAAACAAGAAGCATTACAGGCTCTATGTCATCAACAAAATCCCACAGATCCGTGTGCTCGACTTCCAGAAGGTAAAGCTCAAGGTAAGTGCATGGAGCAGCAGTTAATGTGAGATACAGGGCTGCTGACAGTCTTCAGTGGACCTGTGTTGAGGTGCAAGTCACAGATCAAATGTTTTGGTGATGGAAGCTAAAACGGTAGTATGACCTTTTCCCTTTTAAACATTGCAGTGGTTATTAACAATGTTTTAAACTCTTCTAACCTGTTGACCGACTGAAGAAGTTCTGGTGACTTGTACGTTTCCTGGCCTTGCCCCCTTGGATGAAGCTCGGTCTGTACTTCATGAGGGTTTTCACTTTAACTGTGTGATATTGTTATAGGAACGCCAGGAGGCAGAGAAAATGTTCAAGGGCAAACGAGGTGCTCAACTTGCAAAGGATATTGCCAGGAGAACAAAAACGTAAGATGACAGTCTATATTAGACAGCAGCTCCTCAGAATCACTGGATCCTGGCTGATGGAACGGGTTAATCTAAACAAAAAACTCATCACCACAAGTCGTATACAAAATATCTTTGTTCATCAAAATACACAGTGATAAACAAATATACGTTTTCTTCCTTTTACTATATGCAGTCATTTATGACAAATACCCCGATGTTTAAACATGTTTTTAAATGATCTCAGAGTATTTCAAAATGCCAAAAAATCCTTTAAACTCTGAGATCTGCACCAAAAGGTCATCACCTACTCCTTACTCAACCCCAATACCTTCCATAGTGACGGTAATCCTCTCCAAGTGGCCCTTAACCCTACCGTTGAACCTGAAGTCAGAAACGTTCCCCTCAGTGTTGCTCAGGTGTTGCTGTCTGTGGACAACGTATCAGTTTATCTGACTCAAGAAAAGATACTATACATGAGAGCACTACATCGGTTGAGAGGTCTGAGAAGCCCGTGTGTGTGTCCATGTTGTCTAAATGAGGTGTTCCTTTCAGATTCACTCCGGGAGTGGCAGCACAGCTTGAGAAGAAGAGGACAGGCCCGTCTCAAGCAGATGTGGAAGCCATCAAGGTTCGGTTTGTCCCTTGAAAAATGTTGGCAATGTGTTTTTGGGCTCTTAATGTTTTTAGAGCTGAACTTGACTTTCTATCCCTCAATCGTTGAAAATGTGAAGCGGAATGTTTGGCATTTTCAACAAAAAAAACAAACTTGAGGTTCATTCACTATCTTTTTCTGGAGTTTTCAATCCCGTTTGAGTCTTGCTCAGAGGGTGGAGTTATGAAATGTATGTAAATGTAAATGTCCTCAAGCTTTCACTGGTCGTCCACTGACTCCTGCTCGATGACCTTTGACCTTTTCTTAGTGGATGCTCTGAACAATTTCAGTCTGGTGTTCAGACAGCCAGAGAGCATTCTTGAACAGTAACAAAGAAAAAAAAAACGCTGTATTTTTCTTTTTCTTTTTTTAAGGCAACCTTGGAGGGAAATGTTCCCTTGCCATGTTCTTGTTACTTTTACAGCAGAGCAAAGAAAGTGACTGGAAGTATTACCAACTGGCATTGTTTGTTCACGACAGGACGGTTCTGCAGTGGTTGATTAAAACCTCGCGGAACATTATTGTCACTAGGGCTGGGCGATGATGACGGCGCATGCAACGCGCCGTACTCTGGAAACCACACCCTGCACACTAGTGTCAAACTTCCAGAAATACTTAAGTACTCCTAAAACTGACATTTTCGACCAAACGCTCGTACTGAATGTCACCATCCATATTTCTCTGGTTCTTCCTGCTGATGCCTCACGTTTTAGTGGCTGTATCTTTAGTTTTTTGGCTCGTTAGCCTATAAAGACCGTACTGGGTTCTTTACCTCGTTGGTAGTGCATCAGGTTTTAGCAGAGGCAATGGAGTGAGGACTTGTTTTCCCCTCCAGTGTGGGCGGGACTTAATTGCACTCCGTCTTTATATGGCTTATACATCATAGCTCTATTTTAGGCGAGATATCGATATGTATATTTAGATCTATTTCATCATATTTTCACAAAAATGACATAACTGTTCGATCTAACTCTTTGATGCGTATGATCATGCATTGTCATTTTGAAGTGAGATTAGTCTTTGAATAATTAACCAAAGTTAATAAATTTCCAAACTAGTGAAATTCAATTTTGCAACAGTTTGCAGACTGAAGTTTTTCTTTTTATTATCATTCATTTTATTTAATATTTATTCATGTTATTTATTTCCTGACTTGAATTGAATGAATGTGAAGTTGCAGGTTACATTCACTATGAGATCACTTTATTGTGAAGGGCGTTTTTGTTTGCTCTTGCCGCAGTTTGGCCGGACGCTGGCATCTCCCCGCCGTTTGTCAACACTGATTGACTCCAACTTTTGTGCTTCACTTATTTCGTTCTCCAGGCTCTTTCCATGTTCCCTGCTTCCCTCCAGATAGAAAAGTGTGTGCCCCATACGCACATCCATATCATACGCCACACACACTCGCTCAGGAGTGTTCTGAGGGGGGGAAGCAAAACGCCAAAGCAAGTCTCATGGAGGCAGCTTAAAAACATGATGCAACAAATATTTGTACTCTGTGTTCGATGTGGTCTTCACTACATCCCATATAGAATGTGATGTATCTCCCAGAACTAATTGGTACCCATCTACCGAGCATTATTGATATAGGGGGAGGTGTGGAGCCTGCGGAGAGCCTTACGGATATTAAAAGACAATGCTGACCCCTTATTTAGCATATAAGGATTACTACTGCATTTCATTGGGCAACCTGGTATTGTAGACAGACCATAAATGAACCTTGTGAAAGTCACCTGATGACTCCAGCCTCTGATGAAAACTGAGATGAGGTTGAAAACTCCAGTGAAGGCCAGCGAGGGAACCTTAAGTGAAGAATGTATACTTAATTTTCAACTTTGTCATATTTCACTCTTAATACATGTTGGTCATAATGAACCTTGAAAGCATGTTCCAATTGACATGCGCTCAGATTGATGACATAATGGTCATACAACCACTGATGTATGACTTGACATAATAACCTAGATGAAAATTCACCTCTGTAGCTTGACTGTAAAATGATCCCTGAAAATATTTATAACACTTATTCAGATTAACATGAGTCTGTTCATTTCAGAACGCCATCGCTAATGCCTCGTCGTTGGCAGAGGTGGAGCGGTTGAAAGGGATGCTGCAGGCTGGTCAGATCCCAGGACGAGAGCTGAGACAAGGTCAGTGCTGATCAAATAAGACACCAGAACTCTACTCGTACCGTTGAACCGGTCAACCAATTACTCTGGGCCACATGCATGGGAATGAATTACTAATGAGTCCCTGATATAGTTATTGTTCAAAAAGGTTACGGTTGGTCCTCCACAACAGATTTTGGACTTGTTACAGTTGGGACAAATTGAGAGCTTTAGGTCTGTGTGCGGGGGAGGGGGGGAGGGGTTGTGTGACAAGTGTGTAAATGGGTCCGGCTGAATCTGAAATGAGACTTGTCAGCTCATGGCTGATCAACTGAAAACGGTCCGGTTTAGTTCGGCACCCGATGGATGGGTGCGTCTCTATTTGTGAGCCGGTTTTTAGACGTTTGTCCTCAGTAGTTGAGTAGGAAGTCAGAAAGTATTAAACAGACTGAGGTGTGTGTCGGCACATACCGTAAGTGTCATGTAGGCTTAAATGCGAGATTGATGCCCAATAAAAGGCACAGAATAAATATATTAATCTACATTTTACAAACTAGGCAGAGCAGCGTGCGCTACTTTCTGGCTCTGTCTAGGAAATATTCATAGTCCTATTTTCCTCAAAATACAACCATGCACCTACTGAATTCAAGTTTCTCTCTTTCCCCCAAAATTAAAGATGTCAATTAAATGTCCTCAAAACGTGTAAATTAATGCGACCCCGAGAGGTCCTTGACCATAGTCATAAATCAGCAGAAATATTAGGCTGATGGATCCAGTAGTAGGTGAGATTAGCCGTGGACAGACGCAGAGATGCACGCACACACTTGAGCACACCTTACAGAATACATGGTCTCCAAGCCGAGATGATGAAAATAATAAGATATTGCCAGCTTTACCCTCATCTGAATTAGATTTTTATTTCTTTGGTAACATTGTATTTGAGATTCATGGATTGATGTGTATGTTAATTTGTAAAATCAGGTCCAGCTGGGATGGAAGAGGAACAGGAAGAGGAGGAGGAGGAAGAGGAGGAGGAAGAAGAAGGGGAAGAAGGGGAGGAAGAGGGTGAAACTGCACATATGGATGGAGGTTCTGGAGAGGAGATGAATAAGGGTGATCAAGAGGAGGATGAAGACATGGAACAAGAGCCACATGTTAATGGATCCTGAAAACCTGGAAATATATTTTGTTTTTTTCTGTGTTGTAGTTTGTTTGAGTTGGACATGCTTATACCAGGGCTTTTATTTTTTCAAAACGCCATAGATTAAAGTGATTTCTACTGTTACTCTGTCTAGATTGTTTTAACGTTCTCCGCTGAATGCGGTCCATCTGTTTATGAACGGCATCACACTTCCATACAGTTGTGGACTGCAAAGAGATGGATTTAAAATGGTTAAATCAAAAACACTAAAAGCTTGTTTATCCTGACTTTTAGTGACTAGGAGAGGGCATGATTCATAGATAACTGGATTCTACATTTTCAAATTGCAATTAAGAGCGTCCTTCTGTTGGTCATGTCCTGGCTGGTACAGTGCCTATAAAATGTATTGAGTCCGTTGGAAGTTGTCGTGCTTGTCTTCCAACATTAAGTCAGTCAACTTCTTTTTAATTGTTTTTCACAGATTATCAACAGAGATCCATTAGTGTCAAACTGAAAACACATTTCTACCCTATTGCGTTATTTCTTTTTTTTTTTTTATAAAAAATAAAATCATTGTATTCACAATTCTCTTTGCGGATGCATCTTTTTTTCAGCATTTCTAGCTGTGGGTGTGTGTGTGTGGGTGTGGGTGTGTGTGGGTGGTGGATGTATAGCCACTCTTTGCTCAGCTGCGACCGGCTGAGGGCATACTGGGAGGCCCGTTCCAATCGGGCTGGAGAGAAGCGCCCCACTGGGTTGACCGCTGCGCGATGTGGGAGTTGGTGGAATTCATTGCCTTCATCAACAGTGCACACTAATTTAGTGAGTACGACTTAAGGTGGACACGAGGGCTGTCACAAGCAAAAGTCCTGCCATCGGTTTGGATAGATGGAACCGCATATTGCCTCTGGACAGCACACCTGATGACGCAGTGAGGAGAGACCGGCAGGCCCACGTGACGTGTTCTAATGCTACTGGAAGAAACGTTGAACTGACAACGTGAGAAGTCATTAACAGTTAACGTTAGTGAGACTTTCTATCACACCCATGTCTATTATAAACATACGTATAATTCTTATAGTTATAAATACTCACTATTGTTTTGCAAGGATCATGTTTTATAATGTCCGATACAATGACTCCCAATATAATGAATTCTAATATTTGTATAATGCCTTATGATCATTATAATTAATCACAAGCTGGTTATAAGTTATAAGTGGCCATTGTTTTGCTAAGTAATCTATACCAGATCAACATACTACGTTGTAAAATTACAGTATATAGTCATAGGAGGAAGAAGAAAAGTATCGCCTGTGAAACAGTTTTATTGTTTCCCGGGGGACTGAAACGCAACACGAGGCCGACACGTCATCCTAAAGGCTGCGTCGCGTTCGTGACTAGCGTTAGCAAAGATGGTTGACATGGGGAAGGGTTCCCAGCACGACATGTAACTCCAGAGCCGATAACGTTCACTGCGCAACACGGGAGAGGCCTTTTCGCGCCCTATTCACACAGACAGCGTTACCTTCTTTCTGAAATGGAGGATGTGGAGATCACAGACGTCAATGACGAGGACTCGCCTTATCGGGTGGAGAAGGCGCCCCTCAACAACCAGGACCTGAGTTCCATCAGCCTACTTGGTAACGTGACACGATAACAAGAGCAACTAGCGGTTTATTAGATGATGGAATACTTCTCATTTAACCAGCGGTAAACTAATACTTCTCATTTAAGTATAATTAAACTAATACTTCCCATTTAACCAGAGTTAAACTACTACTTCTCATTTAACTATAGTTAAACTACTTACTACTTCTCATTTACCTAGAGTTAAACTACGAACTACTTCTCATTTAACCCGAGTTAACGTTAAACTACTAGCTACTTCGCATTTAACTAGCGGTAAACTACTGTCTTTGGTCGCGATACACGCTAGCATGCTAACTGCTAGTAGTTAGCACTGTTTGTTATGAACGTTACACTGACGTTTGTAAAGACGCGCAGTCTCGTGACGTAACGTTACGTTATCTGCCAACTCGTTACTGCGAGGAACATGGATGTATCCATTTAATACATCTATTCATTTAATAAATCTAATCGTATTCCTCCACACTCCAGTGTATATGCACAGTCTCTCAAACGGCATATCTGACATGATAAATATGATCATCCTTTTGGGTTAATATCATCAAAGGAGCCAGAAATCCTCCTAGTTTTATTTATGAGTAACCTCAGTTTCTCGCAACTTAACCAATATCTATCATAATAGTTTTATTTATGAACATGATCTGTGATATTAAACCCTAATTGTAAATCTATTCATGCCTCGCACATGGCAAATCAAGTTGTTTCCTGTCTCCAACAGTGGGGGAGCTTCTGTCCGAGTATGGATGGTACCTACTGGCTGGGACTGTTTTGGTCTACCTGCTCATCCAGCACCTGAGCAAGAGGAGATCCAGCCAGAGATCCAGCAGCTCACCCCAACAAACACTGCAAGGTCAGCACCAGCACTTCCCAGGACCTGTTCACATCCATACCTGCTACAAAGGCTAGAATATGAGGCATCACACCGTGTACAAGTCCATAGTGTCACACGTCATATAATAGTTCAGTATCGGCTCATTGATTTCATCTGATGGATGCATCTGGTATCTACTGTGGTTCCAGTCTAGGGCTGCAACAGCGACTCAATTAAATCGATTATATATATATATATATATATATATATATATATATATATATATATATGTATATATATATATATGTGTGTGTATATGTGTGTATGTATGTATGTGTATATATATATATATATATATATATATATATATATATATATATATATACACATACATACATACATACATACATACATACATACAATTTTGCTCATCTATTGATTGGGTCTATGTTTTGATGCACGACACACACCGCGGCAGCGTCTCCATGGAGGCAGTAAGCCAGACAGTGCCTCTGCTTTTGTAGCTTATCAGTTGATTAGTACAGTTTTCTCATTTACTTAAGCATGTTTTCTGCAACACTCCATTTGTCCTGCAAAAGGCCGGCACTCACTCCAAACATTGAACTTATGGGGTTCGATGTGAATCAGTCCACCAACAAGTTGTCTGCTGCCTCCAAAATGAAAAGTCTATTCACTCAACGCAAAAGTCCGATATACTTTTCAGCCAACTGAATAAACTCATTTCATCAAAACGCCTGTTTCCCACTGGCAGTGTTTACCTTTCTGCCTCTTTTTAATATTCATCATTCTCTTTTGGAAATCCACACAAACCTCTCTTCACATCGGCATGAATTAGGTCAACTGCACGGCGCTCATTTAAAAAGAAAATGCATCACTTTTAAAGCTGGTTTGTCCGTTACTCCTTTTATTTCCTTCTTCCAAAACACAGGTAAAGAACACCAGGAGTTCACTTTTTATTACAATACATTTTAAACCAACAACATTTTTTAATCAGAGCATGCCAGGCCCAACTTCCTCCTAAGAGACCGTATGATGGGTTGCTGACATACGATGTAGCATTTAATAGGGTCACTTCCAGCAGACGTCATGAAGAACAATGAGCATCTGTTTTAATTGAATATCCTTTGCTCTAGAAAACACCAGAAAATCTCAGCATGTGGTTCACTTCCTGTTTGCAGCTGGAAGACGAGCAACATTAGTCAGTTTAGATAACAGACACTCGACTGTCCTTCTGGCATTGCAGACATGTAAACTAACCACAGACACTTCCTGCCTCTTCATGGACTCCCGGCACTGCTGCGCTGCTGAATGAATAGAAGGGACTGGAGGGTACCTTTTTGTGTTCTTTTTTTCAAAATATAATTATTTTTTTTATAAACCAAAAAAAAATTCTAAGACAAACCCTGACTGCTGCAATGTTCACCCAGCAGAGACCTCTCTCTGTCTGTTCCTGTGTCCACCTCTCCCTCATCACATCCACTATATATTCACCTCTTCCCTGCTGTATGAGCAGCCTGCTGGCCCTCTCAGGTGTGTGTGTGTGTGTGTGTGTGTGTGTGTGTGTGTGTGTGTGTGTGTGTGTGTGTGTGTGTGTGTGTGTGTGTGTGTGTGTGAGAGAATGAATGAATGAATGATATCCTGAAAAGTTGGACCACTGTAAAAATTGTGAATTTAAAGGTTCACCTGTTATCAACTATTTCTATGACAGCAGACCAGATGAGTGGAATGTGAATCCGAAACACGTCTGTGTGAAAGGTTGTGTGTCATGATTTCTACTGTTTTTTTTTTTCTTCATAAAGATGCAGCGTTGGTGTCAAAAAGACAAGAAGCCATGGAAGCTGCTCGCATGAAGATGCAAGAGGAGCTTGATGCCAAAGCTGACATCTTCAGAGAGAAACAAAGACAGGTGCAGTAGTGAAATAAAAATGGAACGTTTGACAAGAGAGATGATGTCAGACCAACTGAATGTGGTGTATTCTGTAAACAGCAAGAAGAAGAGAAGAGGAGGCAGAAAATCGAGATATGGGAGAGTATGCAACAGGGAAGAAGTTACAAAAGAAGCGCAAAACCTCCTCAGGTGAGTTTTAATCATCAGGAGCTTTATTCTTTTACTACGGTTCCTTTTGATCTGAGGCCTTGCTCACTCTTGTGGACACATTTTTACATGACTATCACTTCAAACTATTGATTATTATTTAGTAAAAAAAACAACAGCTATAGCTGAGGCTCTTAAGGTGCACCAGTTATTCTCATTATCATTCAGTGACAAGCTGCTCCTCGGGGTTTTGGTCCGGGTTATGGTAAGAATATCAGGATCAGCCAATCAGAGGCAGAGCAGGGTGGGTTATGCCTTTTGCTATAGTAAGAAAAAAATGAAAGCTACTGTCAAGGTCCATTGATGTCATTCTGCGTAATAATTAATAATGCTGGCATTTCATAAAAAATGGCACCACATATCAATAAAAGCCGCCCCGTGTTTTGAAGACTTTTAGTATGAGCTCGACCGACATGGCCGTATAATGTTACTCTGTTGGGTGTCAGCAGGTTTAAGATCCATTCGGCCTCCTCCGATTCTGTGAGATCACTTGTGTGCATTAGTATAATTGATCACACAACTGTGTCACTGCCATGCGTCTCTGCTTCAGAGGACTGCTTGGGTATCAGACCGCGATTTGATCAAAGGTTGTAAAGGCTGCTAAGCCAGGCTCACCACATGAAACAGATGAGTGTGGTCCCGAGTCTGAGCCCCTGACTGTAATATCTGATGAATGCGTATCTCTGCAGACCACTGACGAGGCCAGCTCATCAACAACCGTTTCCAAACCAAAGTCGGACAAGAGGCCACTTCGCAGTGCGGGTATGTACTTCACAGGACCGCAGCTGGAGCGCAGACAGCACACAGTAATAACACACACACACACACACACACACACACACATTCCAACTGTCCCGATGTCATCTTCAACCATCACACATTCTGAATGTTATCCTTTTACTTTGTACAAGTCATCTGTTGTGTTTATTTGCATAAAAGCAAACAATTCAAGTGATTAGGAAATAAAAGATTGTAATTTTATTGATCCAAAATCTTGGCACTTGTAGTGATACTAATGTGTTATAAGCTGCTTAGAGCTAGTGTTAGGAAGATTATCCAGTCATATTTCATCTCTAATATCTGTTTTATATTAATATAATAACGTCTCCTTCAAACAACTGGATTTAAGTTTCTCACCAAAACTACATTTTACAAGATTACATTTGAACGCATCATGATTACATTAGAATTGACGATCAAACAATACTAATTTTTACTGAACAGATCATGAATGCATCGTAATGCCTCTCAATGGAACCTCCATTAACATCAGTTGTTAGCATACACGGTATTTATATACCGTGTATGTCACGGTGACTATGTGCCCTTCTTATGAAGGGCACATAGTCACCGTGACGGCACCCAGAAGTTCTGCATTGTCACCATCTTGGTTTGTTGCAGTCAGAAGTGACACGAGAGGAGCGAAGGCATTTTTAAGAGACCAAACTGTTCCAGTTCACTCCCCACGAAGTGAAAACACTGTGAATGAGTCGCGTACAGATCATGGACCAACTAGTCCATCGTACCACTAGTGGGCAACCATGTACAATATTTATCATAAACGTTACACCGTGGAGTGTGTTTCAGCAGAGTTAGCATAAAGCTCAGTTAAAACACATACTCCTCACCCAGAACAGCACTCCACCAGACAAACAAGACGAGACCCACGGTACAAAGCCATACACACACACACACACACACACACACACACACACGTCAGCAACAAGCGCATGTTAGACATATTCTAGTTGAGGGTATTATAAGAGGTATGGCTTCCTCTTTTTACAGAAACACTGTTCTCAGTAAGTCAAGAGACGGCTGAACAGTGTTCCACCTCTGACCACAGCCAGCACCACTGACGGGTGTGGTCAGAAGTGGGCTCTGTTCAACCTGTAAACACACCCCTAACAATGATGTCACAGTGTACTACTGACATCCTGGAGGACACTGCAGCGAGGTTAGCAGTTAAACCCCCGGAGGTTAGCAAAAAGAACCTGTCCAGGGGATGTTACAGGACCGTGCCAGCGTGCGTGTAGCTGTGTCCTCTTGTAAAGGTTTATGAAGAGTTTCCCTTTCACACATGTCACACAACAGGAGATCTGAATCTGACTCTGAATCTGAATTTCGTCTGCATCCGGTTCTTCTGTGTGTGTTTCAGACTACAACCCCCTGACTGGACAGGGAGGAAGCTCCTGCTCCTTTAGACCTGGCAGGAGAGGGCCGTCATCTGGTGGATGAGGGTAAAGAAGGTCAGAGACTTTGGTCTGTTTGACCTTTGACCTCTGACATCCTGATGTGCACACTGACTGACTGAACCAAGCTGACAATATCACTAACCCCAAGATATATCACTAAGATGTTTTAGCTTTTTTTTTTAAACCTGCTCCATATTTCTGGTGGGTGTTGATCATTAATTGCATCTCTCCTGTTTTGATTTTGTTTTTACTCCGTAATCCCTCTGCTTGGTTAACCGTCAGAGATACTGTGATTATCATGAATCACACTGTTAAGGGATAAATGCATTTCGGAATTGAAAGCTTGTAATGACGCCATTCCTGTAATCGGTATGTAACCAGCAGGTTTGGCTGATGAATTTCACAGTCAGTGTGTTTTTTTTATTTTTCTCATATTTTGAAATGTGTACCAGCATAGCTATAGCATTTCTACAGTAGCTGCTGGTGGACATTTGGTTAGTTACAATAACTAATGCATTCTGATGTAGTTAACAGTTTGATCTATCAAAATGTAAGAAGGGTATGTCTATACTGTATACACACATTTTTAGGCAATAAAGATATGCTCACTGGGTATTTGTATTTGTATTTGTATTTGTCCAGCTGGGAATCCACAAGCACCTGAAGGTGCACCATGCAGAGTGTAAGTTTTACTGGTACGTGCGTCCAGGACCTCTCACTGATATTAAGATCTGATTCTGACAAACTACCTATTTACAACAAAAGAAGAAGAGTTGGTCACAAACACTCTAAGGCTATATTACTGGGGCCACAGACCCCCGGAGCCTTAAAGGGTAACTTGGGTATTTCTCAACCTGGACCCTGTTTTTACTAGTTTTTTTTGTGTGACGTGACTAATGTGGACACCAGCTTCTGGATCTGGTCCAGTGCTGAAGGAGAGCGCTGCAGTCAGCAGCTGCTTAACGGGCTGTGAGGTCATCGCTCAGGGCAACTCCTCACCCAGTGAGAGTCATCTGAAGGAGCAGGTTGTGACCATTGTGAAAAAAAACCCACAGAGAAATAAAACCACGAATAACACTCAACATATCCTGATGTTGGTTGTTGAGGGTGAAAATATATATTTTTTTATTTATTTCTAAACAATTATTGAAATTGAATGAGTGAAATAACTGGTTTGGATAAATGGACTGTCCATGAGTGGCCACGTCAGACCCTGACTGAAATCCCAAAGAAGATGTGTGGACGTACTTAGAAGAGAGCAGTCCAATGTCGCTCACCACAAAATTTGACTGAACCAGAATAGTTCTGCAAGGAAGAATGGACAAATAATTCCTCATCTCGGTGGAGACCAATCCAAACAGACCGATGGATGTAATTTAAGCAAAATGAGCCGATCTCGGTCTATATGTATATGTTCAGTAGTTATTCTATAACAGCTGGTCACTGTAGGTTTCAGAAAAGGAAGACAGTATTTTTAGCAACCGATTAATTTACAATTGGTGCTCTTGGGCATATTTCATCCCAATGGCCCACGTGGGAGAAGTTTTCCTTCTGGACTTAAGGATGTATCTATTTCAAAGTCGGCTTGTTGCCTGTACCGAAAGAGATTTCTGGCAGAAAGAAAGCTCTGAAGGCAAACTTGTCCCTTGTCAGCCGGGGCCCCACCGGTGGGCCTCAGGGGCACTGCCAAATGGTAAGATCATTTTTTTTTTTTTTTTAAAGATAAGAATTGTTGGCGGATTTTTCATATCGAAATGGGCTCGAGAAAATTTGGCCTTAAGTTGCAAAAGGTTGAGACGCTCTGTCCTCGTGAGTATTTGTGGCGGCAGCAGGGCCGTGCATGTGGGACTAAGCCATGGCAGAATAAAGTGTGTGTGACCGTGGTGATGACGCAACACGTCACCCAGTGCAGCAGTGTGGCCCACTGCTGTGTTTTTAATGGAGCGCTATGGGACAGCGGAAGCAGAGATATCGGGCTCCGATACACACATTCATTACCTCTGAAAACTACGTGCCACCACACTTCTACTTCATAGGCTTGTGCCAGTAAGCACGCACAGTGAGACCCACCTCCGAGGAACACACGTACTCATAACACACACTCTAAGTATAGTTAGCCTGATTCCCTTCCCAGTACAACCCACAATTGGCCGCGGTCGGCTACTCCACGGCGGTCTCGGTAATCCCCCCCCCCCCGATCCCGGTTGCTTTGTAGTGTTTGTGGCCCCTACATGCTGCGGCCCCCATAAACCCTGCACCTCCTTTGAACAATCCTGTTAGTAGGAGACACTTTGCCCTCAAGCTAAACCTGCGGGTTTGTTTTGTGGAGCTGTATAGCTTTAGGTAGGAAGGTCTTGATTTGTTTTCCATATTCAGACATTCAGGAAATTTTTTTTTAAAAAAGTGACAGATACAGAATTGCCATAATTTGCCTTTACTGCCTCACAGAGCAATGACGTCCAAGCAGCCGCGTCTTTAGAGGCTTCTCGCAATCAAGTATTGTTTGCGGGTTAAAGCCAATACAGTATAATTACTCTTTTTGTTAGCTGTGATCAGACATAACGCTATTATCAAAGAGAGCGGCTTCATACAATAAAACAAGTGGAACTGTTAGTGAAGCTAATCTAGAGATATTATCAGCAGTCTTGAACATTAATGGCTCATCGTTTTATTTTCCTCAAACCAAAGAGTCACCCAAAGATGGTTGTTACACACATTCAGGGTTCAACCTATGTTTGTTTTTTTTCTTGCCCGGTCGGGGAAGTGGGTCAGAAATGTACTTGCCCAAAGTCAATTTTGACTTGCCCCCACACGATCGTTTGATTCGTCAGCGGATCATTTTCAGGTTTAATCTTGATTTAAGTGAATGAATCTGGAGTCATGCCCACATCCTCTGATGCCACTAAGCTGAACTCTTGTTTCCAGCATAATTGAAATGCTCGCTTGAACTTGAGCTCATGAACTTTATCTTTACCACCTCCATTTTATCGCGAGAGCCCAATCAGTTCTGCACATGTGCAGCTCTCAACAGAGGCGAGAAGGGAGAGAAATGGCTCACTCCTTATCCACGTCTGTCATCAGCTCCAGGAAAAGCAATGTACAGTATTTAATTAGTTTTACCACTTCACTTGCAAGTGAGTTGCTAGTTTTCGTAGCCAAAGTGGCATTTTACTTTCCAAGCAGACGATCCTTTTTGTTGAGACCTGCCAGAGGAGGACTTTACTTAAAACATTTCAGTTTGTTATTGTCCCCTTCCATTTGTATTCTTGCGAAGAGTCCTCTACTCCCAGTCCTTGTTCACCCATTTAGGTTATAATTTATACCCTTTTTATTATAAAACAAACAAAAAAAATGCCCTCCTTCCTAATTGTATAGCTTATTAAATTCTGGGCGAGATAAGGTTGGAGTGTCTATGCACTTGAAGATTTAGTAGACATGGCTACAAATCAACTTTACACGTAGCAGCAACATATTTGATTGGTTGGATTCATCTGTCAAGAGAACCTGGGAAAAACAAGTTGGCACAATATAAACATAAAATAACACAAGCGTTAGAACTGGATTGTGACAAAGACAGACCACAGGATAACATAATAATGAAGGAGCCAGATTTGACAGTATCCATCATATTTTAGGAGAGGGGACGCTGACTCATGAGAATGGAGGGCCCGTAGTTGATGTTTGGGGCCCCAGTGCCGTGGGCAGCCTGTTAGTAGTCCAGCCTTGGTGATTGGTCTCCTGGTGCTAAGGTCACGCTTCAGTGTACTTTCAGGTGTTCATGTTTGAAACACCATATCAACAAGAAACTAAAAATGATTTGATTGAGCCCTCGATGGCCTCCCTTAGAAACACAATACTTGAAAAATAAACACAACTGTGAACACAAAGGCATGTTGCTGCATATTAAAGATTAGTGTGTCAGATTTAATAAATTGATGATACAGTTTTTAATAAATTACATTTCATTCGGTAATAATTAACTGCCCTCACCTCTGAACTTTCATTTAAATTTGAGCCTTAATAATAACAATATTGTGTAAACAGTGCTTATGAATGTTCACACGTGTGTGCGTGTGCAAGTAATTCACGAGATATTCTGATATGTTTTTGTTTATAGTGCATTAAGGAGCATAAAAACCTTCAACTTCTCTGGAAACATAACCAACACACCAACCGAGTCACTGTAGATCACTACAACGACCACATGGGGGCGCTCCAGAACAGAGAGCTAAGTTTATGGATGTTCTACTCGAAAATACCTTTTTGGAAAGTTTTCTTATGAAGCACTAAAGTATATATGCTGTTGCAAAACAAACAAACAACAAAAAACAATTCTTAAAATCTCACAAAAATAAAACACATTATTATAATATGCATTATATTGTATTGTTACATGTTCACAATAAATGTCTTAGTTGCTTCACAGGACTTGTTTATAATGTAAGTTATGCTTTTTGCGGTTTTATTTTAATTCCAGCTGTCCATTTCAGCTTTCAGGGAGATGTGACTTGGTGAAACAGTGGCCGACCATAATACATTATGGTGTCATAATAATAATTAAAGCAATAATGTAAATTATAGTGACTAGACATCAGAGACATATAACTAGTATTATCATAATCGTTGTTGTATCGGTGTTTCTATTATAAACGCTTTAAGAATTGTCACAGAGAGCAACTGAAGTTCATAGACAACTAGCCTCAGGTTGCAGATGGGTTTAGTGATCCTGTGTAGGGGGTTTTCCCATGTAACATGAACGCAGCATCGTTCAATCACATTTCGGGGGGAAGTCATTGGGAACAGTTAACTACGACTCCCAGGGTGCATTTCTGCCAGATTCATCAAATCACCGATCTCACAATTATGTAATATGGGACGCAAACGACGGGTGGAAGCTATTTACTATTTTGTGTCGTTTTTAGTTGAATTCAGCAACTGTGACGCCTGGTTTTGTTAGCAACAGCAACAAAGACGCGTTTTGAATTCGCTACTGCGCCTCAGACTGGATTATTCTCCATGGCAACGGCGGCTGAGGCTCATGGTTATTGTAGTATTTCTAGCCGGTCGCCAAACCAAAATGACTGATACCACTTCATTTCTCAGAAACAAAGTTGAAATAAAAACAGATGGCCCTACTGGTTACGTATATGGTCGTTACATTATCTGGGCGAGTCTGTGCGTCTATAGTAGGCGACATAAAGGACACTGATGAAAGTTCTTTTAAAAATGAGACGGGAATGCAGAATGGAGAAACGTACTTCCGGCCCCTCCCACCTCGAAGAGATTCACCCATCCACCAAGCCAGCCACTCAGAGCGCTTCTACGGAAAGCCGTTGGGTCAAACCACTGCTTGGTTAAACCCCCCTTCGCAATCAGCGATCTCGACAATCCGACATTCTTCCAATGGCAAGATAATGGTGAGAATGGTGCCGCTATTCAAGGCAAAGAAAAAAGCTGCTGCATTTGTCGCTCGGCGTTGAAGTTTGCCGCTGGTCGACACGGACCGACAGCTTGATGAGCAGAGGAAGCAGCGGCAGAGAAGGGTTCAGGTGGCAGCTTCAAGGAGACTGCTGTGATGCTACGTAGGCAACTGAAAGAAAAGGGCTTTTCTACTATGAGAGAGTGTGTGTGAGTCCGGTTTTCTGGAAACAGAGGAGCCCTACCGTTCTCTTTTTTGTTTTAATTTATTTTTTTTATATTTTGGTTATCGCTTTGCTGTTTTTTTTTTTTGTAGGATACAGCGAGGATACACAGTGAGCTGGTGAAGTTTTGGGGAATGGCAGGTCGAAGCCGAAGAGCATGGTTTAGTGTTCTGTTGGGACTGGTTGTCGGGTTCACACTGGCTTCCAGACTCATCTTACCCAAGGCGACGGAGTTGAAGAAAGCTGGACAAAAACGAAAGGCTAACCCAGCCGGCTGTGGGTTGAACGCGGGTCACAGAACGGAATACGGCGGAGTACTATGGCCACCGCAAGATAACGGTTCACCGGCGACCGAGAAACCTGGCACCCGGTCCAATAAGTTCCTGTTCGTTGGTGTCATGACTGCACAGAAATACCTGAACAGCCGAGCCGTGGCGGCACATAGGTATGTGACGTGTCTCCGAAAAATGCAGATTTTCCCCACAAATGACCCGTTGGTCTTTCTGTCGGAGGGTAACGGTCCGAACAACCTCCCTCTCTGTAGAAGCTAGGCTCCAGGACGTGGACCGAGGACTCGCTTCACAGGCGGCTCCTACCATGTATTTATTAGGCAGCTAGCTAGCTGCAGGTATTTCTTTGTCATTGGCCCGTACTGCTCGCCGAGGCCCAGTGCCGGTGGTTTTAAGGGAATTCAGCAGATAACAGAAAGACGTATGAAACTAGGGGCTGCGTGCTCTGTCTGAAAGTACGAGAACAGCTCCAACTGCTAACTGTTTCCTTTGTATGTCCCCTTAAGGAGCTTTAGGGTAAGATGGTCACTGTGCAGAACATCGTGCCTCTTCATTGAAGCTATACGATGTCAACACTGAGCATCATATCCATGTGTCTTTTCTCTCTTTCACTCGTCCATCAAATGGACGTTTCTACACGTCTGCTTCATCACTTTAGACACATCTCTCCAAACTTCAGCCAGACACAGCTGGTGTCTTTGGAAACTTTGGGTTAGAACCACAACTATCAAAAGTTACTTGCATTGCCAATCAGTCTGTTGATTTATTTCTCCAGTTAATCGATTTATCATTTAGCCTATGAAATATCAGAAATGACATGATCGCAATCTCCCAGAGCCCTAAGTGACCTCTTCAAATGGCTTTTTTTTTTTTTATATCAGTCCACAAACCCAAATATGTTCAGTCAGAATGTTGGACAGTCTTTCTTTACAAATGACTTAAATGACTTGTTGATTAGTAGTCTTCCAAACGACTAGGTCAGGGTCTGCTGGTCCTGCACGCTGTCCTCGGGGCAATATGCCAACCAGGGCTTATCCAACCTTCTCACATCCTCAGCCAGCTGATAGTCCTATCAGAGGTCCGCCTGAGAGCTGGCTGAGAGTCCTCACTGCACTACACATAGTCATACTGACAACTTTTGTTTGTTTCCATTGAGGGGAGCTGATGTTTCCACTGAACATCTCCTGGCACCTCAGGCGGAAGCTCATGACTCGTGTCGTTATTGTTGACTCCTGCTATGTTCAAGCCTCTAGAAATAAGATGGGGTTTTCCTCAAAATTAAATCAAAGTACAGCTTGGAAAAGCAGATATCTAGATTTTGAGAGCGGATTGTTGTCTCGTGAAGCCTCCTCCTGGGTTTCTAGTTTCGATAAGGACCCATCTGGACTGCGCTGTCAATGACCAGTCCATCAGCAGTAGACACAGATGAGCTCTTTATTCAGTTAAAACAACAGTTCTCCTTCCAATTTCCTTTCAAAATGCCTCACAGTTGGAATGAATGCTTATTATTTTAGGCTTTTGCTGGAATTATCATGTGGGCTAAGCGGGAATACAGCACTGCTTCTACATGGCAGACATGCATGATCATTGTGAATGCATTGACCTGAGAGTAATGGAGTGCTGCAGGAATGAAATCCAGAAATGAGTCTGCATTTTTTCTCTTCAGGTCTCAAAGTCAGTGGGTTATTTGAATGGGTTTTTGATTAAATACCCGAAATAAATCTGTGGTTCACACAAGCTGAAAAGATTTAAAAGCTTTTGTTCTACGATATAAAATAGGTCAGTAAATACCCCTGTGGTGACTGTAGAAGCTTTTATGTGACTTTATAGAGGCGGTTTCTACCAAGAGTCTGAAGGAGACGACTAAACGTCCTCACTAGAACACTTGTCCTCCTTTTAGCTTAGGGGTGGAGACGGGGAGTCATGTGACTGTGGTGGAGTTCCTTTATAGCCTAACGTTAGCTTTCTACCTTTTGTATATACAGTCTATGCTTTTTACTTCTGACGATTGCATCCACACTTCAGAAGTCATAAAAGTGGGGTTTCATTTGTGAAAATTATCTTGCTGAACAAAACATGTACGTATCAAAAACGTTTGTTTTTTCCCAGAGTTTATTTTGTGCAATAATCCAAAATCCAATGGAAAAAATCCCATTGGCTTTTTGTTGAGGGAACCAGTGTGACATTAACTTCCGAACAAAAATACGTAATCTCTGCAGCCCTCTATCCTCTTAACATTCGTTCCTCACCACGTATTGGCCCATAATGAGGAATGCAAAAAAGCTAAAAAAAGAAGAATATTTGTGTATATTACTTCTCGGTTCACTAATTCTTAGTTTTCCCTTCTGCTGTTGTTGGTACTTTAGTAGAGTAAGCCCCACACATCAGTGTTAGGGGCATTAACATGTTAAATGCCAGCGTCACCGTTTCTCAGCCTAGACTCCAAACATTTCCCATAAATTATAGTCGTTTACAGAAAAGCCTGACTCATTGCTTTATCAGTGAGAATCCTCCCACTCGGCTGCAGCTTCTCACGCTGCTCACACACTATCAGTATTTACTTGACAATACAGTCACACAGGTCACTATGTGCTCTCCTGCTGTCCACCAGCTTTTACAGGCTTTATTGGACATAGTGAAGAAAGGCAATGAGATCTGTGATAAACATGCCTCACGGTCAGACTTTTGCTTTCGACCTATTGGATCATCTCCCACTTGATCTATGGCAAGCGTTTGACTTTCTGAGTCTGTATTTTCCCGCAGTGTATTAGCTGTTTAGCTGGGGCTGCGTTATTTCACGGACTGTCAACAAATCGTGTAGACTCAAATGCGTATTCCAAAAGTAAAAAAAAAACAAAACAGATACTCTATTTTGAAAATTAGTGTTCCATTTGAGGGGGGAAAAAAAAAAACCCCTGCACTACCTCGACTGTCTGCTTAGCATGCACTGAATGCACCACATGACGGGGGTCAAGCAACGTCAACGTTCTGTCATCCACACTGACTCAAACGCTTGTCAGCAGCAGCAGCTCCTGAGGCCCTGAGTGGACAGCGGCTCGCGGACCTGCCTTCACCAGGCCGAGTGACCGCAGACATTCACTCAACCAAAGCCCTTTTCATGTGCGCCCCATGGGAAGAAATCCACCGTGTTCGTAGGCCCATGTATTGATTCATTCATTGGATTTCCTCCACAGACAGACTGGGAGCCATGATCACTCAATATAGATAAGGTTAATAAGTTCAAAACACACATACACAGCGCACATTTCTGTGATTTTTAAACGGCTGTCTTCGCAGATTACACTTCACTAAAAGCTGAAAATAACGGGGGAGGGTCTCTATTAGCCGAGTGTCTCTTCGACACATTGTGGACTGATGCATTTAATGTAATGGAAGGGTATCTGTTCTATCGCGTCTGCATTAACTTTATGGAATCCCTCGCCCTTTAACACCGCTGCTTTACTTATGCTGCCTTTTGTAGATGAGCAATCTCACTGTAGAGATGCTTTTTAGTGACAAACACACATTTCTCTTGTGTTTAGAACTAGCTGACACCATATGCTGCTACACAAGCTATTTGTAACTGTGCGTCAGGAGAGCATACTGTTAGTGCTGCACGCAGGTGACTAATGAGAGAGCATCTTTGTCTACTCCATTAGGTTGTATTGTTTAAAATGAGAAATAAAGCTTCTGTCAAAGCACTGGAAGCAAACACAGAATAAAAGCACAGACACCGCTGGATTTCTTAGTATTGTTAGTATAACCGGACACAGACACTGCTGGATTTCTTATTATTGTTATATGGCTGGGCGATAATTCCATATGAGAAGCTATGGTCTTTCAATAGAATTATTTTGTGATGACGTCATATACCAAGATATCTTGATACACTTGCATCAACTATATTTATAAAAACATCCACATTCTAACACAAATTACTGAGAAAATCAGAAGTATTTTGAAGGAATATTTTGAAGATTGTGGTTGTGTTTTACATCACACTTTACGTTACCACTCTGTTCAATGTGTTTACCGAACTGTTAAAGTGAAAGTTCTTAGTTAAATGAGAAAATAGTCAGTTCTTTTTTGTCAAGTATTTAATTCACACAGGAAAATACAAAACCATGTGGTTATTTCATAGAGACTCTATCTACTGAATCACCAGAAAACATGCTACTTTGTGATATGGTAATCAAGATATCAAATTTACTACATCCTACTCCCCCAAAATGATCATAAACAGCAAATATGTCTATTATGTTAGTACTCACAGCTGTTAATACCGCAGCTTGTGGAAGGCTCCAATGAGTGCACAGGTGGTGTTCACACAGGTGGTGTTCACACAGGTGGTGTTCACACAGGTGGTGTTCACACAGGTGGTGTTCACACAGATAGACAGACAGTCCGCCGTCTTTACATTCGGGCTGATGACATGATGATCCAGTCCTGCGACAGACACGGATTATTTTCTGCTTTTATTAGTCAGAGCGTGTGATTTTATTTATTGCTGTCTGGATGTGAAGAGAAAAAATGTTTTTGAAGAGAATCTTCAAGCACTAACACATTCCTCACGGCTAACGTTCGTGCGCAGTGGATTCGTTAAGCCTAATTTGTGCTGTCCACCCTCAGAAAGCCACAACTGATGTGAATTTCATCAGCTGACCATATTAGTGTCCAGAATGTGAGACCGTGTTGCGGACTTTACGCACTTGAAAGTGGCCGACTGCACATGTGGAACACATCTGCATTCACCAACAGCCAGTGTAGTAAGTACAGAACCACAGAGCATCCTATGTCTGCGTCTGTTTTTCAGCTTTTACCATTTAGATCAGAATTCAGCTCAAATGTCTCTACAGAGTCCAGGAAGGGAGACCACTGAAAGCAGTTGGGCATGACACGGGAAATAGCATTAACAGAGTAATGTAGAGAGTATCCAGACTAAACAATATATGGTAATGTAGAATAAACAGTAAGGGGTGGATATGAATATGAATATGCTAAATAGATATGTATGCGTTTTCCTGTTGTTAAATGTTACACATAATTCCACTTGCATGTTTTTTGACTGCATCTGTTTCTCTCTGTGTTTACAGGACATGGGCACAGACCATTCCCGGTCGCGTGGAGTTCTTCTCCAGTGAGGGCTCCGACACCTCCATACCCATTCCCATAGTGGCCCTAAGGAACGTGGACGACTCGTACCCGCCGCAGAAAAAGTCCTTCATGATGCTCAAGTACATGCACGACCATTACCTGGACAAGTACGAGTGGTTCATGAGGGCCGATGACGACGTCTACATCAAGAGTGAGAAGCTGGAGGGCTTCCTGCGCAGCCTCAACAGTAGCGAGGCCATCTTCCTGGGCCAAACGGGCATGGGAGCCCGGGACGAGCTGGGGAAACTGGCCCTGGAGCCCGGAGAGAACTTCTGCATGGGGGGGCCAGGGGTCATCATGAGCCGCGAGGTCCTCAAGAGGATGGTGCCCCACATCCGAGAGTGTCTACAGGAGATGTACACCACCCATGAGGACGTGGAGGTGGGCCGGTGTGTCAGGAGGTTTGCCGGGGTCCAGTGTGTCTGGTCCTATGAGGTAAGAGGGTTTCATTTTGTTCCCATATCATATTCTTTAATGTTGGCTCCGAACCCCTCTAGATTCAGGACTGAAGGACCCTAACATGGAAAAGTATTGAGATGTTAACTGTGCCCACCAGAGGTTCTCACACTGTGAGCCGGGGAGCAGGAGAGTTGAGGGAGCGGGGTGAAAGGTACAGGTGCATGTTGGTGTTCGAAAATCATTTGAAGCTCCGTTAAATCGTTGGATCAATGTGTCGTTTTGAGTGCAATAAGAGATCAAAGGCTGTTTGATTTGATCTATGTGTAATTGAATTATGACCGCTATATGATCGCACTGATCCTTGTTTCTGAAGCGTGATGGTCCTGACCTGTGGGCTGACCTTTTGACCTGGGGCTTCTAGAATCGTGTTCCATTGGCTGGTGCACTCACTGTTTCCTGCCTTCACTGCTGTGTGATGTTTACACAGCATGGGTTTGTACAGTTCAGGTGGTGGAACACTCACGCATGTTAGCTTTCAAGTGGTTTGATTGCTTGCGCTTTAATCTCTCACACAATAGTCACTGCTGAGACACGCAATCACAAACACAAATACTCTACTCACATCAATCTGCATAGAAGTCAAGGGTGGAAAAAAACTGGCACGTGTTCGTTTAGGCTGTGGGAGAAAAGAAGCGCTCCCTGTTCCACGCTAGCTCAGCTCTGGTATCGAGCAGACAGCATTTAGTCATTGTTCAGACTTGTCACTTGTGTGTGAGTGTTGTCACCGCTGGCCATGAGAAAAGTCACTACAAACACACTAACCAGATCAGCCCACCGCCGCGGAGTGAAGAACGAGGGAGTGTTCTCTCCGAGCTGCCTGTTCTCTGACATGTCCGGACATGGCTGCGACTGCGACCTGTTGCTCATGTGGCCGACGTTCACATGAATCACAGCCCTCTGCTACTAATGGACTCAATCAAGGGACTAAATGAGATGACAGGAGATCTGATCTGTTCTGCCAGAAACCCAAGCTCTTTTATTAGTCTATTGATTTAGCTGGTTTTCAGTTTCATAGCCCGCTGTGACCTGCTGCCTTTTAGGAAAGTGTTTTGTCCAGTGTGCGTACGTTGTAATAGTGAAGTGTTTTGAAATGATCCGGGTTTTTATTCTGAGAATAGTTTACCAAAAGTGGCCAGAGGTCAGTGCCCAGCAGGAGGACGGTGTCTGTCTTTGACACTTTCCTACTGGAGTATTAGTAAAGTCACATGTGTTCATTTGAATGTGTCAGAGACACAAATAGATTCTGGTTTCCTCAAACGTTAAAAATAATAATTACAGATATTTGTTTTATTTCTCTTGTAAAATATAGTTTGACAGTTCAAATGAGCGTCAGGTTTTTGGTTTTTAGTAAGGAGAGAAATGGCGTTCTCTTTGAAGGTAGAATGTTGTGTTTGATACTTTTCATGCATAAAGTGGGTGCCTTAGCTAGATAGATTAAGATCATGGCCACAATGCACCAAATTGCCTCATTAATAATAAATGTCCCCCGATCATTTTGTGCCTCTGCACAACCTGGACCCAAGTTAGAGAACCGTTCAGCCATCGCTCACAATAAGATGATGGCGGTGACTTCCCATTTTAGGGATAGTCAGGAATCTCACCTGAGTGACTTGAAAAGCTGTGTAGCTCGCCATCACGGGAGAGAAGTGAAAAATGGAGCCTAATTCAAAGACTACAGGAATTATCATGTAATATAAAACAGTGTTTTATTTGTTCGTCCTTCCATCAAAGCAGGAGGACCGTATGATTTATGATTACCTGATTTAAGATTGTTTGGGATGTAAAGACAGATATGTCCTATCTGTGACGCAATACAAGTATTAGTTTCCTCACTAAATGTGAGGCGAAGTGAATCCAGTATGTTTTAGTCCCATTTTGAAGGGTTTTAAGCACTTTGATTATCGGAATAATATCGTGAATCCCACTCATTTTGGTGAGGATAATCATGACATGACATTTTCACAAGGTCCCATGCCTAATCAGCAGACGGACGTGCTCATGCCAGACAAAGACACAGGAAGTCAGCCACCCACTCATGAGCGATGCCTCAACATGCTCTTCTATCTGCTGCTCCTAAACACCCCCCTCCTGTCTCTGAACACTGAGCGGTTTTCTTTTGATTATGCCTGTCTTATTATTATGATGATGATTATGGTGATCTGTGTACTGCATGGTATGTTCTCAGCTATGTGTGCTTCTCCTCTGTCTCTCCTCAGCAGTGCCTTTTGCATGGTTCTAAAAGTAGGCCCCACCATGTTTACACTCGCGATTCAAAAATAAACAGAAATGGAAGGCCAGAGTGCTGAATTAGCCTGAATTACAGCTCTGCAGCATGAAGTGCCGGCTGTGTGTGGCTGCAGCAGCAGTCGACTGGTATGCAGGATGGGGACTCTTTGGGAGATTTTATAGGTCTAGTAGCAACCGCTGAAACCTGTAAAAGTCTTCATTACTGCGGGTGGGCTTTTTCTGATACATAGCCCTATCTCATTCTGGTGCACAGCGCTGGCACGTCCCCTCAGTTATCACATAGCCCCTCGTTACAGTTTACATGTTTCATCTGCATGCTAGTGGCAGGCATCCTTTTAAACTACGGTGTGTTTTGCACACGGCACACAATGGAGTAGTGGTGTTGTCAGCTAGAGTCCCTCTCGGACACAAATGCCTGAGTCACGCTCACATGAAAGTCCCGACGCAGTCTGATGAGGTCAGACCTGAGACCGCTCTGTCACTCTGTGAACATGGCACATGTCTCTGCGCCTCAGCATTCAGCAGGAAGTTGGATGCAACACATGCACGTCATGGTCCGCAGAACACTTGCAATATAGAAGTCCTGCACCTCTGTGGCAACGGCACAGTCACGTCTAGAAGTACAGGGAACTCAGAAATGTCTTTATGCAGTGTAACAGTTGTCATGAAATCAGAAAAAAAAAAATCGCTACTCCAAGTTGAATTTCTTTGATAATTTCTTAAACAAAAAAGGAATCTATATACACAGCATTTTTCAAAGTGCCCACAACTTTAACCAATTTTTTGAAAAGATGTAGCTATCCATATTGAACTGCTTGCATTAGAACGTTTACTTCCTGCCTCTCTTGTCCTCTCGTAATCAGTTAAGTTGTGTGACTGTTGGGCCCAGCAGTCAGTCGTGGCTCAGAATTTCACCTTTATTTTAGGATCTGGTTTGTTGCAATGGTTTATTTTTAGACATGTAGAATAAAGGGATTTTTAATCAAATCTCACTATTTTAAAGCCTAGATTTGGTCATTTTTCCTGACAAAGGCAGAATATGTTCCAATCCAGCTCTGACCCAAATATTGGAAGTACTAACAAGCTTGTAGTATTACTATTATTGCACACTAACCCTTTAGGTCATGCTCTAGAGTTGACACCCCTGCATTTCACTGCACATACTGATAAGTATGAGTATGTGACAAATCTATCCTTAAATCTTCAATCTTAAAATGACCGGGAATATGATTTATGATATCCGATCAAAGACTAAATGACTGTCACAGGTCTGAGGCCCGCTGGGACCCTGCGGCCTGCTTACTGCATGTGGTCACAATGTGCTTGAGGTGAGCAGTAACCTGCTTTCTTCAGAAGCACCGAGACCATTCCAACACCACCCTGCATGCCAGCGCACAAACAAGCTCCAACACGGCTAATAATGGGAATCACAAGGCTGCAGTGCTGAGAGCTGAGGCCACCTCCTAATCCTAATTTCTCCTGAGTGGCCTGCAGGCCGACCAAACCTGCGGCCGGCCCTCTCACTTTGCACTGCTCCATGCACAATCATCCTGCCAACAACAGCACCATTGTACTCCCACCGTACTGCCTCTTTTCTTCAGGATTAACTGCGTTCACATTTATCCCTTCCCATCTCAGCTCAGTTTGTACATATTGGTACGACTAGCATTGGGATCTCTTTGACAGCCAGCTGCACATGACTTCATATCTAATCTAAGCTGCTTCCTCTTAAATCTTAGATACGCAAAGAGTGGAGGAAGCAGCGGTACTCACAGTGTACACACACACGCACGCACGCACGCACGTATGTATGTATGTATGTATGTATGTATTGGTCTGCTAACCAGTGGTTACATTTGAACAAACTCACGTTGTACATGCACTCTACAGTATTGTTCCAACAGAACTTTATATTGGTGGATTTCAAAGATGACAAATAGAAATGTGCATCTGTTCGATGGAATGATACTGCCACAAGAGATAAAGGCCTCTAGTTTCATGTCTGCTACCACAGCCTTATACGGCGTCTCGTCTCTATGTCACTCCCCTGCAACCCAAATGTGGTCACTTTACTGATTGCAAAACTCCAACATGGAGACGGCCAAAATTCTGAACTCAAAGCTTCAAAACCGGGGACATTAGACGACTACGTCCTCTTCTTGTTGACGGTCTATGATTGCTACGCCCCAGCAACAGCACAGCAATGTTCTGTTGTGATCAACACAAAGTATCAGCACAGCATCAATCACAGTCTGTGCTTCTGTCCAGAGGCCCTGTAGACAATGGGGATAAAGGTAGAGTAGGCACAATATTCATTAAACCCCTTCAGCAGTGAATAGGAGATCACAAACTGCCTTTACCACCACTTAACTCTCATGACCCGGAGGCCATTGTGTCTGGTTTTAAATCTCAGCGTAAGAACTATTTAGCCTCCAGCTGAGAGCACCTGACACGCCCATTCTGAAGAACACCTTTCTGATTCTTCCTTCCTTCCTTTTATTTATTTTGTTCATCACTGTAGCTGCTTTTCCAACAATAGTTGTGTATTCTGAAGAAGCCTCCAGTGACTTGGTGGATGTACTCGGTTTCCCTGATTGGCTAACGTTTTCAGACTTAATCCGTGGTGGTTGGCATGGAGCGAGTAGGTCGCACTGCTGATTTCATTCAGCAGTGCGACCTACTATTCAGCGTGTCTGTCCAGGCATAATGCTATGTCTGCAGCTGCAGTTGAAACTTGCCTGATTTTAAGAACGGCTCGTTTAACTTTGTGTTGTTGGGTCTAACCGGCTTCGATTTACGACGTGTGCTCTGATGCCCTGGCAGGAGCTGTGTAAGAGGATCACAACACACAGCGTGATGAAGCACACCAAGTTAACGCCCCGTATAGCGGTATAGAGAGCTGCAGGAACGAGTCCAAAAACCCAGACATGAGTCAGCATTTTTGCACTTCTGGTTCTCTCGTCTCAAAGTTAATGTGTTTCTTGAATGTGTGTTTGGTGAGATGTCTGAAATAAGGTCTGTGGTTAGCACAAGCTTAAGATATTTTAACGTTTTTGATTCCCGAATTCAAAATGAGAAGATAGCACTCTGGTGAATTTTTAAGCTTTTACTTCAAAAAAGTGTCTTTATGAGACGACTAAACGTCATCACACGTCATCACACCAACTCACACTCATGTGACCGTGGTGTAGTTGGTTTATAGCCCAACGTTAGCTTTTTACTTCCGATTGCATTCACGTTTAAAAAAAATCATAAAAGTAGTGTTCATTCTAAAGATAATCTTTCTGAACAAATAGTTTAAAGTGTCATAGACCTTTGTTTGCCACAGAGCCTATGTTTTTTTTTTACAATAATCCAATTGAAAAATCCCAGTGTAACCAGGGCAATGCCAACTTCCTGTTAGCCCGCAAACATACATCCCCCTAGAGCAGTCTATAGCTGTCTGGTCCTGTGGTCCAGTCCATAGTGGATATGAAGGTCCTCCAGGTAAATCACTATTCCTCCTGCTGGTGGCCATCAGACCTGACATACACCATACCAAGTAAGCCAGACTATGGAGTCCATTGGGTATGGAACAGGCACTATTAAATGAGAGGAACTGTGGCTCAGGAACCGCAATGTAGACCGGGTTCCTCAGGTCAAGTCTTCCAGAGAGCCTAAAAGGGTTCCTGCAAATTATCCTTTTTTAGGATCTTTGATCAAGGGCTTTCCCAACTAGTTCTAACTATTCGTAGCTTAGATTTAGGGCCATTTAAATATAAACCTCAAACTGACCTCAGATCATCGCTGCAGATCATTAAAGTGTCTGTCACAAACCTCCTCTCAGTGGTCGTCTGTCATCTGAGCCTGACAGCCAGAAGGGCCTGCCTCATGTCTGACTGTTGTTTTAGTCCAACCGAGTGATCTTCTGTCTAGTAAATCACGTCACGTCATTGTTGCATTCTTCCAGTTAAACTTTCTGGTATCAATAACTTAAGTTCCTCAACTTCATAGTTTTGAACCAGGACTTTGATATGACAGCTGTGGCCTTCAAACATTTTTTGTTCACAAGTTACTTAATAAAAACACTCAATGTGTTATCAGGGATGTCCAATATCAAAGGACTGGTCGGGACATCCCTCTCTGAGAGAGTCCACTGATCCATCGTTCACGATCTGGATGCTTCTCCACTCCTTGCACGTTTGTCTAAATGCATCCTTTATGTTGCCAAAGTACAGTTCAGCTGTCTTCTCCACTTTAGTGGGACAAGTAATACACTGACAAACGTTAGGCAATATGCTTTATGGAACAACCACTGAAATGTAGGGACATCAGGAGCAGTGTTTCTGACCTAACCAAAGTGTCATGTGTTACATCTGCAGAGGCGTGGGCGTTCACCCCAACAGTATGGGTTACTGTCTGAACTCCCCAGGGAGGTAGAAGGTCCAGCCATCCCCAGAACAATGTGTCTCAAAGGGTGTCGTTTTAAACCAGCACTCGTCCAGATAAATACACACAGACCATCTTGACCATATTAACATCCTCAGCATCATGGCTGCCAGATTCTTATTTGCATATTTTGACCCAGCAAAACCTCACTCCTCAGGGTCTGCAGGTCTCTGTCCAGTATCAGTATCCAGCGTCATCCTCTGTAGCAGTTTAGCTTTTCTGTCACGGTACAGCTCTCCTCTGAGGAGCCGTCAGTGGCAGATGTACTATTCATATGTTGTAATTGTTTCTGGTCTCTTATTAGGACGACTGACTGTGCTAACAGATACATTGTATATGTGCATGTAGTGTACACCAAGGATCCCCAGTCCGAATCATGATGACAAACTTTTCTTTCTCCCTTCAACCGTGACAAAGGCAGCAGAGACCAGATCCATTCCTTCTGGTCTTACCTTTCACAATAAAAGCCCTAGACACGTACACCTTGTAACTGTATTCCAGAAGGAACTCATATTCACTCCGAGCATTTAACTTAAAGGGAACTAAAATAGCTTTGAGTGGTTGAGGCTTTATAAGAGTTTACCTCAGACTCTGGGTCAGTAGGATCCTGCTAGTTGATCCTCTGCCTGCACAGATCTATTCCAACCTTTTATTGAAAAAGGATTTCAACTGTCGCAAATTTGCCAATATGAATAGTTTTGATGTGAAATATTCTCTGGCGAGTATTTAGCTTATTTTTCGTGTTGTTCATTCGTCACGCCGCCGGTGTGTAAAGACCCCATGACCCAATGATCAAATCTCCTGAGCACACATTGCCACGTCATCAGGCTGAAACGTACAACTTGCACGTTTGCTTGGTGAATGTGTAGTTGTACGACATGTGGTGCTCACACTAGCCATCCTCACAGAAAAGATAGTGAGTTTCAGGATAGGAATAAGAAAATGTTCCTGCATGAGGCCGTTTGTGTCTGATTCTTGGAAAGCTTTTCTCCAGGCCAGTTCCCTCTTCATCCCAGGCTGAGGTTCCCTCCGCTGGGCTGGCCTGGCCCTGTCACTGCAGTGAGAGCCAGGCTCCTCCTTTTGTGTCCAGCCCACTGCCAACTCATGCTCCTGCTTTCCCTTTTTTCCTCTCTAATTGTATGCTTACCAACCCTGCCAGGAAGCAGAATGCCGAGGTTTCTTTTCTTTTCTCTTCTCTTCTCTATTCACAAAGCCACAGTTTTTACTTTAATACATATAAAGTGGTTAACTGGACAAGGAAGACGATAAATAGTTCAGTTAGTCCCCCACAACCTCAGCTCTTTGGACTATCAAATAATCCATTACATTGGTAACACTAAAGCACGGTAAAGGCAGTCGTGCATGTCGTCCATCTATTGGAGTCATTGGTGTGTTTCTATGTTTGTTGCTGGTTAGTTGTGAGGTAACACGGGTAGGACAATGAGACTTCTGGAGACATGGTGAATGTAATATTCATAAAGGTATTAAATCATATCTGAAATGACACCCGGGGAATGGTAAAGCCTGTGTCTTTGTTTCTCTGTCATGAGGAGACCCATTCAGTGCCCGTGTTTCCCGTCTATGAAATGTGATAATGAATTGAAGCTTTTGCAGTAGTACGGGAACAGCTCTTCCCTCTTGTTCCTCAGACTTAGTTCTCTTCCAGTTGGACTTTCTGCCTTCTTCCTCTCTTGTACCCAGAAGCCTTTTCCGCTCGCCTGTCTGCTTGGCCAAAGCTGCTGGCTTTTACTGGCACTCTAAAGCTCTGCCACCATAGGCCTTAGTCATGCTGCTGGACTCCTCCTCCCTCCTCACATTTTCTTTTTCTTTCTCCCCCTTTTTCAACTCTGACATTGTCCTGTCTAGAATTAAACCCCAGGGTAAGCACTGACTGTTGGGAGAATTACAGAGAATGTAAAGACATAAAAACAGGCAATTTTAGGACACTAAGTGCTGACACTGGACAGTCCACGGCTTCATTCCAAAAGTAGTAATAATGGTAAAGACTTTTCCAACCTCCCATCAGTCTGATCCAGGTTATTCTGATATAGTGGACACCCTGCACGGACATTAAGGCCTGGTGTGGTTTGGGGTTTGCTCGTCACAAGATCACCAAGTTTAGCCCAGAAGTGGGTTGATCAAGCCATTCTGGTAAATGGGCTCGTTAAACCCCTGGCCAGCAGCCCAGTGGGAGGGCCAGCCTTTCTCTGTCATCTGCTGACTGCAGAGTCACCACTGCCCAGAACCAGGTCCAGTGTCGGTCTACAGAGTGTAGTCTTATTTTCATCTCCCTGAGAGAGATGTGATTCAAAGAGTCTGATTTCCAAAATGTAGATGTACTGATCAATGATCTTTAAACGGAGGATCTGATCATTTCCTGTGTAATTTAATGATTTTCATGATGGCTGTTGAAGAGTCCAGAGCTACGGTACAACAGCTGGTTCCTACTGGCCACAGTCTAGTTTTCCTTTTTCCTTCTAGCCATCAATATCTGTTGCGATAGTGAGCTTTGAGCCGAGGCTAAACATTACTCTAAATCCCGAGACGCAGCGCTACTGAAGAACCCTGTACCAAGTAGTACTGTATGTAAACTTCTGCAGTCAAACGATATCTGGAAACGATCCTTTATGTGCCCAGATCAAGAACAAAAGTATCAACTAAAAATACTAGACTGTTTGTATGGTTGTGTTGTTATGCCAATCCACGCAAGCGTTTCCATTGAATGCGACCGACATGTGATTGGTCCAAAGTATTAAAAAAAGAAAAAAAAAAAAAAAAAGAAAAGTCCCGCCACCACGGGTCGGGGGACGCCATTATCAGGGGTGACTGCCGTAGGAGCGCTGTGCAGTGCGGCGGCGACTAGCTAGCTGGAGGGACACACAGCTTCCAGTCCTGATGGGTATCGAATGGAGTACTCTTCAGAGTGTAGTCGTACCTGACGTTTGCAGGCCGGCTCTCTCCCGACACCCGCGCTGAACGCTGTTTCTCCGTGCTTTGCTGAGGTTAAGAAACTACAACAACAACGGAAATATCCAAATCCCAAATTAAAAAAAAAACATTATTAGGGTCCAGCCCTGCTGGCACCGTCATTGTTTTAAACCATACCAAGCCCTAATTTAAGCTGACGTCGAGCTCTTGCTTTTGGATGAGGAGGGGAAAAAATACCACAAAAAGGATGTTTTGACTTTGGACATGATCAGACATGTTGTATGAATTAATTTGTTTGAAGCATACCGAGACATTTACTTTAACTGCCAGTTTAGAATGTTGACATACCATTCAACCAGCTCTACGATCCTCCAACCTCTCAGCGAACGTTCACATGCTGAACCATCTGTTTCTCGACCAACTGGCTAGCCTTCTTTAGCATTAGCTGGCTGGTGTCCAACCAACGTGCACTGTAACCTGCCTTTTTGATTGTGTGTGTGTTAATCTTGTGCTTTAAAGCAACATGCTGGTCTGTGAGGACACAGCCGGATGTTTGATATGGTTGGCATCTTTAGTATGGGGCATTTCCTTTCACTTGACTCTGAACTCAGTCTCCACATGGATGTCTGACACTCCTGTTCCTATTCTGGCTAGGATGACTTCATCTGTTGTATTTTAATCGCTGAACATTCGCTCCGACTAATTTGTTTCTTACTTTTGATTTGAAGGGTCCCTATTCTCTTGTCCTTTTTAATACCACTAACGTACTTTTTTGTTGAAATGCATTCGGACTGGCCAAGCAGGCAATAATCTCCCAGTGTTTGGTGTTTTCACTTTGCTTAATTGGACCGAGCGGTTGTCAGCTTACTGCCTGGCGTCGTTACTCCTCATTATGTGTTTCTGCTTCAATCTCTTAATGTCAAGGACCCGAAAACAATATGGAGAATCGCCACCTTTTAGGTTCTTTAACTCGACTAACACAATCCCTTTTTTCCTGCTCCCTTATTTTTTTGTGCCATTACATGAGAGCCATTTTACTGAATGCCTTAGTGAGGCCTTTGGGTGCTAAATAGCCAAATATGGCTCGTCCATATTTACTGTTGGGCATCGCAGAGGTCTTGCACTGGTAAAACTGTGTGAAAGCCCCGTGGCGTTCTGTGTAGGACTGCAAAATGTGAGAGGTGGAAAAGGAAATTCAGACAGTTGGCAAATTAAATGAATGAGTCGTTAAATGACCACAGCTATGAATACTGCAGTAGACGGCTCTAACAGTCTGTAGTCTGTAGTTAGGACAGAAACACTGAGCTATTACAACAGAGTAAAAGGGGCAGTAGCCTGATATTCACAGTGGTTATACAATGTACATGTTTAGTGCTGTATGCCTATTGTTTTTTTTCAATTCTTCGACAGCAGTGATAATATTGCTGTTCACAATACCTTTTGTTGAGTCAATTTTAAGATCAGTCTCCGTCATAACTTTTTGACTCCAAAGTCTTCCTGTCTAATAACTCTCCTTCCTCGAGGAAGAGTAGTGACTTTAGGAGACATTTACTAAACCTGTAGCACATTACTCACTGCAATTTTGAATTTAGTGGGGCATTTATGAAGACTCGAGATGTAAATGAGCCCAGTGGCTGTGACATCATCAGCTTGTGGTTGTGTCAGACTCAAAAAGTTTTATCTGGAGAATAATGACTGAATGCAATGGATACAATTCAATTAAATGTGCACGCTTTTAACCAACACATGCCATAACACCTAGTATTGATTTTCTGTGTCAGTGTATTTTCACTTTTTTAAATGTACAATTATATATTAAAATTGTGCAAAATCTTCCAAAGTGCTAAGCTTGACCTCTCTTGGAAAGTTTTAGGGAATCTTCTGAAATATGTCCAGGTATTTAGCAACCCTGCATTACTCATGATACAGGCTTGTTTGAAAGAGATCTGAATGGTAGTTTTACACATCACATGCATGTCAGAAGCATGTCCTCACAGTGTTGGATACGAACTGATGTAAGTTAGTAGTCAGGATTCAGGCCTGAGGCAGCAGCATCACTGAGAAGTTGCACTTTGAACTCTGACTGAAGGAAGTGAAGTAAACCAATGCTGCTCCCCTCTACTTATGTGTTTAGTTTCCTGGTTGAGTGGCAGCTTTGGGTGTATTATCTTACCATTGATAATACACTGATGTCTATGGTTACTTTTAGTTTAAGGATAAAGGTGCTGATTTTGTCACGCCTCATTTCACAAATGAAAAGGGATTGACTCTGGCACAATTTAGGCTCCAATATCATTTTGAAAGTTTTATTGTAACACTGGAGAAATTGAGATACTGGAAACTATACTCTTCACCATTAAGAAGAATACTCTTCAAGTATTTAGAAGGAAAAATAAAGGTTGTGCTGTGATTTTAAGGGCCACTGCTGGACACCAACTTGTAAAAGTGGCTGGTATCAGTTGTCCCTTCAGCACTGAAGTCTTAGATTGTGGGCTCCTCAAGTGACATCATGTTGTCCATCATCGGTCTGGATCCTGTTCAGCTGGATCCTCTCTCACACACAGCTGAAGAGACTGGGCTGCATGTTTTCTGGTTTGCTGTCTCTATTTTTAGGGTTATAAAGTAGATGCCAAAGGGCAAGAATTGGTTGCCAATTTCTCAAAATGGCCGCCAATGGCAACCTGACAACTCTGACTGTCTGTGGTTGTTTTGTTTCTTCTTTTATGTGTTTGACTTGTTTGCCCTTTGACCTTGCATGTTTCTGACTCGTGCATACTTTTCTGGGACTTTGTTTCGTGTGGTTGTGTCTTCCAAGTGTAACGTCCGTTTGTTTGGAGGGTTTCCAGGGGCATGCATCATGCCTGGAATGTTAGATATGTTAGTTGTTCCAGCACATGCGTCTCAGGTAGTTGTGATGTGCATCTGTGTAAGGAGGAGGTTTGGATCTGTCCATAAATTGTACCTCGCTGCCTGTTTTTTCCTTTCGCTGGTCAACCATTTCCACCTCTGCTACAGCCCTCTACCTGTCCATCACTGCTCCATGACACTCAGTCCTTATTGGAAGTCAGTCAGTGTCATATACTTATGTTATATAATGCTGCTACGGTTTTGTTTTATGGATTGCAGTAGATCATTTTTGCCTGAATAATCCTTTTTGTTGGCAGTTTAACAGTGAATGGTATCTCACCGCTTCTGGAAACCCAAGACAACCTTTTTTAAATGAACCTTCGTGGATCTAAAATGAAGACGGGTTCTCCAACTGCATGCCTTACTTCTGGCCTCAAATGTTTGCAGAAACAAAATTAGATGACCTGTTTTTTAATATAAGAAAGAGTTTCCAAACGAGCCTCCATGTTGGTGCGATTTGAACTCTGGGAGCAGACACCACGGAGCAGCACGTACGAGCACCGACCCCCACTAGCGGTTACCAGTGCGGTAAACAATACCATGGTAACAGCAAGTTCAATGCAGCAATGATAAAGCTGTCGCCTTGTAAACCTTAGGATTGTGGGTAGTTAAGTACTCCTCCTATACATGCTGTATAAATAAAATCTATTAAATAGACTGTGAAACACTGTGAAAGAGCCGGTTGTAGGTTGTTGAGATTCTTTTCCGATCAGTCTATAAAAACTGTTTCCCCTTGCAGTGCAACACAAACCAACGTACAACAGGCTCTCCCCGTGTTGTTATATTCAGTAACTGCGTGGATGAATACATGACGATCCCAACGCTCCACGCTCTTCCTCCTTGTCTCAGAGCAGCTCTCTCTGCTATTCGTCCGCCCAGCAGATAAAGCAGAGTTAAGCTCTGCTGCTGACGTTGGCCTACATTGGGGGCAGCGCGTTGACCAGTAAGCCTTAATCTTCATCCAGCCATGCCAGGATGTATTTGTTGTCTATGTCGATCCACCGCCCGGCATCCTCTAAACATTCACCTATTGTTGTGCTTCTATGTTGTGAACTTGAATTTGTAGAATGGAGTCTGTGGGAGTAGGATGTGTTGGCTCACCATCCTCCTGATAACTCTTCTGCTCTGCTACGGCCCACCGTCCATTTAATGAGGATTTAATAGTGTTGGGATTTGCTGTACGTTAGTTGCCACGTTCACACCCTTCCGCACGCACAGTGGAAGAGCAGTTACGGGTTAGGGCCCTCCTTTGCAACACTGTGTGTGCAGGCTCGCATGCTGGCTCAAAAGTCATCTTCATCTCCCCAACTTCACTTGCCTTGGTCTTTGTTGCATTGTGGCTTCTTACTGAACTAAAATAATAAAGTCTCTCTCAATCTTCATGTAGTATATAGTGCCGAAATGTCGGTGTCACATAGGACATCTCAAGCGTCCCCTCCAGATGTTTTGTTACTCAGGAACAGCTGCACTGACCCTCTCACAGCAGCTTGGAGATATGATAATATATAATAAGGCCCTGCCAAATGTGTATTCTGGCTATTTGACTTGAGTTAATGTAGGACTGAGCTTAAACCTGTCATGACTGTAAAACCAGATCACTGAAATAATCTAGTTGTTGGACAGATACATGCATGTAGTGATAAGGCTTTTAGTCAAAGTCAAAAGCTATTTGCATGCGTTCACATCTTTCCATTGACTTGGAAGACTCGAGCCTAGACCCAAGTCAGACTGGGTACCAATGACATTCAGTCCAGCTGTGTCCCACAGGGTCTCATATTGCCACTATTGACTGGCCTATGTGCATATGTCTGATATCAGCTCTCTAACATTGGTGCAAGATCCTCATCACAGGAAAGCGTAATGTTTTTAGCGTCATACAATGACATGGCCTACAGTTGGTTTATTGCCAGCAAAGTTTCCTAAGTTTTATCTAACTGAGCAGGCAGACTACTTAATGACTTAATGAGTGTACTTGTCAGCTCCAAGGACAACTAAAAAAACTGTTTTGATTAAAAATATTGATGTAGACGCATTTTCATCTTTGTGGTCATCGATAATGCTGATTTAGCACGGCAGCCCCAATCTCCAGTTCAGTCACTAGTGTAGCCCATTCAGAAGCGTTCGCTGATTCTTTTTCAATCGGCAAATGACAAGTAAAGGCATTCATAATGAAAATATTGCTCGCTGCATCCCCAGTCTTAAGATGACATAACAGGCAGTAAGCAGGCAGCCGGGCCTGGCTGAGCCGCAGCAGGAGCCCCGAGGCTGCTTCACTCACCGTGCTCGATCCATCAAGACACCCATCACAGTCGATCACAGTGGTGGTTCTAAGCCTCCAGCATCCAATTAGAGCAGATTAGTTTCTAAGAGCCTTACAATGACCATACAGGTCCTCACCATGTGTTTCCTCCTCAGAGATGGATCACAGAGGAGCTGGCACTGATACCACTTCATGTTCACATCACCACGGCCTTTTACCTGCATGTTTTTGTGTGCCACGGTTTTAACGGGGATGTTAGAAGCCATGTATCAGAGTGTGTGGATGCACCTTCATGTCACTGTTCAGTCATTTGAACTTGACCACTGATTTGAAGCAGCAACAAGTTGACTTCACACACACCTGCAATTGATTCATCTCAAGTGAAATCATTAGATGCGTTTGCTGAATCATAAATGGTAAATGGACTGTACTTGTATAGATCTTTTCTAGTTTTCTTTCTCCCGACCACTTAAAGCTCTTTAACACTACATGTCATCATTCACCCATTCACACACTGACGACAGGGGCTACCATGCAAGGTGCCACCTGCCCATCAGGAGTAATTAACATTCACACACCGTAGCTACAGGAGAAATTTGGGGTTAAGTGTCTTGCCCAAGGACACATCAACATGGGCCAGCAGAGTCGGAGATCAAACCGCCGATCCTCTGATTGAAGGACGACCCTGCTCTACCACTGAGCCACAGTCACCCGTGGACGTAAACAACTCATTCTCACACTAAGGTTTTTTTTAACAATGTGTTATCTAGTCCCGTCTGCTTGATAGAATATGGGTTTATACTAAAATCTGATTGATATGACAAAGCAGAGTCATAGTGAAGGGGGTAATATAATAGGAGACAGTGTTTACTGTGTGTGGGGCTGCAGAGTTGCAACCAGAGAGAAAATGATGATGATAATAGGCCAAAATAACATTTGTTTTTTAAACACTAATATCTGGATATCTGTATAATCTTCTGTTTGGGACTTCTATAGTGAAGGCAAAGCTTCATGTGTTAAAGCTGCATTCTCTCCCATGTCCACCAGGGGGTGACTCCTCTGGTTGTATAGAAGTCTATGAGAAAATGACTCTACTTCTCTCTTGATTTATTCCCTCAGTAAACATGAGTTTATGTCTCAATCTCTAGTTTCAAGTCTTCTTCAATACAGCATGATGTTCATTTAGTAAATTATGGTCCATTTCGAGTCAAACAGACCATAAAGCAGGGGATGCTTCAGGGCGGGGCTACAAGGTGATTGACGGCGTTTTCCAGTCTGGGAGTTGTCTGTTTTCGTCTTATAACTTTAACCTTTTCATTGTGGGTTTTCACGTCATGGAAGTGTTCCACTGCTCCACCCACTCGAGTCACTTCTGGTTGCAAAAAAAGCAACGACCAAATGGCCAAACTCAAGGCTTCAAAACGTTAGCAAACCAA
Organism: Ophiodon elongatus; assembly: GCA_016806645.1. Classification (NCBI taxonomy): domain Eukaryota; kingdom Metazoa; phylum Chordata; class Actinopteri; order Perciformes; family Hexagrammidae; genus Ophiodon; species Ophiodon elongatus. The sequence continues at coordinate 954,592 of JACSYO010001703.1, forward strand.
TCGGACACATTGAGCGGTCACTACGTTCCAGCTCGGCCTTCAAAGTCCACTGGTGTTTTAAAATCCTACTTTCATGTTTACAGCTCCATTTACATGTGTGCACAGATGCTCCGTGGTGTTCTTGAATGGGACAACCTCTTGTAGCTTGTAACTTTCTCTCTAACTGACAGTGTAGCTCATCTCACAGCACGGCTGCTGTCATTACCTGGATGTTAGTTTGTTTCACCATTTGGTGATTTCAGTGAGGTGACCCCTCCCTCCTGCACTTTCCTTCTTCTTCTTCTCCCCCCCCCCCCAACTACAAACAAAAGACTAGTTTTGCTCTGAATGTGTGCTGACAAACAATTATTAAAAACTAATTTTAGGTTATTTACACAGCCATTTAAATACATTTACAATTGAATGTAATGCTTCAGAGATACAAAAACAGACCTGGCATGTAAAGACAGTAGTGCAGGGAAAAGAGAGCAAGACGCTCGAGTCATGGACACACACTAGATAGGAGTGTCCAGCAGCCTCGATGGAGCCAGAATACAACCAGCAGACGGCTCCAGGCTGTAATATAGGAATGGGACTGGTGGGTAAAGGTCCTACTAAAGGCCCAATAGAGGCTCGTGAGACTGTGACGGCAGACAGGGAATCTGTGGCCATGGTCAGGGTTAGTATCCATGTTGAATCAGTGATGGTCGACATCGTGTGTGTGTGTGTGTGTGTGTGTGTGTGTGTGTGTGTGTGTGTGTGTGTGTGTGTGTGTGTGTGTGTGTGTGTGTGTGTGTGTGTGTGTGTGTGTGTGTGTGTGTGTGTGTGTGTGTGTGTGTGTGTGTGTTGCCAGAACAAACGCACCATGCCCTCACATGTCAGCAGCAGCTCCTGAATGCTGTGTTTGATTCACCAGTTAGTGGTTCATCCTGTAGAAGATAAGGCACCCTAATGAAGTGGTGTCGATGGCTCTGAATATTTAAGGGTGCAGACACGTGGCGCGTCACATGATGAGGCATACAGACGGAGAGTGAAGTCAACATTGGTCCATGGACATGACAGAGAGGGCCAATGTCACAGTTTGTGTGTCTGTCTGTAGCCGACCGATGAGCGTGAACATCTCTTATGTATGTTGCGTTGTAGCAATAATGTTGTTACATAGTCACTGAATGTAATCTGGGTCTGTAGAAACATCAATGCTGGTTTGTTGCCCACAGCTGTGTAGGACTCTTTCCTCTGACTTTATTGAATAACTGTAGTTGTCACACAGCAGGAGGAACAATATGTGCCGTGCACATTTCCACAGTGATGGAGCAGCATCGTTAACTTCATTCATTAAAACGGGATCAGTCACAGTGCAATGCTAATTAAAGTTTACAGACAGGCCAGATGTTACACACAGATTCCAAGTTCATACAGCAGCATTACTGTATGCATGGAAGCATATCCATAAGTCAATCGTTAAAAAAACACATGTTGTCATACCACAAGTTACAGAAGGTGTTGCCTCATTGAACGGGAATTTCAGTGTTGTATCATTGTTTTGTGTCGGTGCTTCACTAAGCTGCTGTCCTCCGCCCATTTTAAGGGTCAGTTCACCCAAATGATTAAAAGAAACAAATCTTTCCTCCCTCTATCAAGTATTCAGATACTGTTGCTTCTATTCCTCCATATTCTGACATATGTGTCTCCACCCCAATACTATGGTTTCTTAACAGACTCTGTTCGTTGGGTTGATTCTCTTCCAACTAATGAAAGTGAAAATGCATGTAATGCAATGTAACATATTTATTTATCCAACTGAAAACCAATGATGTGAGTGTTGCACTAACCAAACTTCATCAGTTGAAAGAGGTGCAGAACATTTGTACAAAAAGCAGCCCAACAGGCTCTTGGCGTAACCACAGAACGTTTCTAACCCTAGAATACAAAAGACTTTATTGTCTATGTTCCTTTGGTTTCCATGTACAAAGTCTGCAGTTATAAACACATTAAGACGCATCACATCCAGACCGTGTATGTATATGTATGTATGTGTGTGTATACGGTATATACAGACAGACAGACACAATAGAAGCTACATGATGAAGACTGCATCAAGGTGAAATAAATAGATATAAAATGTTGTCTGCTTAGGAAGCAGACAACATTTGCTTCAAAAGTATCTGTCCTTACGAATGAAGAGATTTGATGTGTTTCTGTGCACAGGGGACTCTGTACCTTTTGGGGGGCAGCGGCTCAGAGTGGTGATTTAGGGGATGGCTGTGGTCGTGTAAGATGTTGCCACTTTGCCATGGTGATGGAACAGTGGGGCTTGTTTGCAGCCTGTAATCACACTGCCCAGTTGAAGCACTTTGGAAGGCTTTGTCTTGCATAGACCCGGCTATGCCAAGGTGTGAAGGTCGCATTGGAAGAAATGTCGTCCTTGATGAATATTTCCAGTTCTGTGCTGCAGGCTGAGGAGATAAGGCCGTCTCAGCTGTCAGGGACGTATTACCCAGATGCTGTTCTCCGTAAAGTCTCTGTAAAGGAAAAAAAGAACTCTTGCAGACTCCCTGGCAAATCTTACCGAAGTCATCAGCTTGTACCCTGACTGAGCTGATCTGTCCAGACAGACAAATAGTTGTATTGTCTTCAAGACTGGACTTCATGTTGGTATTCTTGTCTCAGCTCTCTCTTACCTTTCTTGTATGAGTGAGCCGCGTGAGATTCACAAAGCGCCCCGACTTCAGATAACTATCTAAATGAGCAGCATACACGTGATGAATGTGTGTCAATGAGCTTGTCCATGACAATTGTAAATGAGCATGAAGTCCAGCTTTAGGACATCCATAAAGGACAGTCTACCATTTTAACAGCGTCAAGAGCAGACCTAAGGGACCTGCTGAGGACAAGGAGACAAATAACAAGGGCTGTTAATGCTGGGTCACCTGAGGGTCGTACGGTCGCTGGAATAAAGAAGAACTGGTTTCATATGAACAAGGTCTCGCCACAGAAGGCCATTGATGACTGACACAGGAAGGGCTCATTATTGAAGGTGTTTCTATTGATATTGTAGTGTTGTACAATAGCATAAATAGACAATTTAGATGAATGATGATATTGTTAGGCTATATGAATAGATTCAGAATTATATTGGCCTAGAATTGGAATTGCAGAGTCAAACAGGATGATGTCAACATAACTATGAGGTGTAAATTATAAAGGGTCTCAAAGTTGCTTCACAGTAATGCAATACATCAGTGCAAAATGAATTGCACATGACTCCTACGACAGGCTGACCTGAGCCACAGGATGATTTGTTACACCGTCTGACAAGCCGTCGTTGGAAACAGTTTGGAAAAGGGCTGGCACTTTCAGAAAATACTTGTCAGTTGATTGGATGAACCATCTGTCAATCAAACTCTTACCAAACCAGTCTGGAGAAGAGAGAAACATTGTTGTAGAAAATCTTTGCTCTTCTTTCAATGAAGAAATCCTCTCCAGTTCTGATAGTTAAGCTAATCTCTTCAGGAGTTGCCATTGTTGTTCAGAATAGGGTTGTGCGGTGTACCGGTTCAACCGGTACACCGGTTTCAAACCAGTATACCGGTTCAACCGGTATACCAGTTTCAAATTTCCATAAGTTATGAGTTTTTCATATACCGTCATACCGGTGCATAGCCGTAACAACTGTTGTCGCTCTTCGGCAGGCAGCAAAATATATCGTTCACCGCTGAGGGTGCAGCGGTCGGAGCTACTTGTCTTACGGGTATTGAGATGGAGTCATGGTTATAACTTTATAACAACAATTAATAAGCTGAACATGGAGGGACCCAGGGGAATGTAGGTGAAAAAAACCATGCTAGCTGAACAAGGAGCAGTGAACAGCTGTTCAGTTGGCCAGCGGTCCTTTTCGGAGTCAATGAATGAATGAATGTGTTTACTCGGGAAAAAAAATACCGTGATATACCGTGAAACCGCCAGAATCTTACAAAATACCGTGATATGAATTTTTGGCCATACCGCCCAGCCCTAGTTCAGAACAGTCTCCTCTCCGTGTTGTCACACACTATTTAAGCCCCGATATATCATTATCTGAATTATTTTTATTCCACAATTTCTTAATCGGCATCGGCCCCAAAAATCCTGTAAGGGTGGGGCTCTCGTTAGTGCGAGTGGTTCTTGCATGAGGCTCTATGGTTTCACAGGGAACATGCTGCTGTCAGAGAAACAACAGCCTCACTTTAACCTCCTAGATGGGCCGTGCATCTTCCTTGCGGCCTGTCTCGGTTTCCTCGCTGGGGATCAGCAGAAAACATGTGTGGGTAGTAGCTCTCTTCCAATGTTCTTCTAGACGAGCTGGTGTCTTAGCCCGAGCCGGTGGGTGATAACCTAGTCTGGTGCTGGATGGCGTGTGTGGTGTGCGAGCTCACTCCCCTCCCTCTTCCCCCCCATGTTGAGAGACCAGCGACTCACTGGGGGGCATAAAGAAGATCTGCGGATTGAGGAGGAGGCTTAATAATAAGAACACAGTTATCCCTCAGTGTGACGGGAAGAAAAGTAAGCAATAGGGGTTAAGAGTGTAAGGTGTGCGGTCATGCATATGCACTGGAAGGAGAAGGAATTCCTTCCTCCTTGTGCTGTGTGCGGCTGTGGGATTAGAAGGCTGTCTTTGTCTGGGAGCTGCAGCAGCTTGGAGTTGGGTGGAGGGCTCAGGTTGCTGCTAGAGGAATGGTTGGAGGGGAGAGGTGAGGATGCCTCAGAGAGAGGAAGGGATCAGGGCCCAGAAACAGGGGGGCGATTGTCCTCAGGCATGCTTCAAAGGTACTATGTGCAGTATTTCCACATCGATCAATCAGTAAGTCTTTCATTTTAGGATGTCAGTGGGGGACATCTTCAAAATGTCTTGTTTTGTCTGACAGTCCAGCTCCCCAAGAACTACAGACCCTCAAGATCTGTTTTACTGCTCCTATTAGCACCGCCAACAGGAACGCTGAAGAGTTGTAAGCCTCACATCTCCAGCTGGGATATCGACAAGTTTGAAGTCGCCATCTTTCTTTGGCTCAGTGGCTGTGTGCTCATGAACGGGTTAACTTCTGGACTCAATGTGGGTCCGTTGGTCTGTGTTTACGAACTGTTGTCTTTGTTTTGTTTGGCTTTAAAAAAAAAAAAATGGTTGTAGGGCTGAACGATTTTTTAAAAAATATCTAATTACGGTTATTTTGTTTATTTTACCTTTTTCTACCTTGATATTTGACACTGAGTTACTGTGAGGACATTTATCAGTGCTTATCTCTCAGTAAACAACCAGTTGATACCGGCATTCTCAGGGAATGACCCTCCACACGTCATTCTGCTTTTTGGACCTTTGCCAATCCCATGCCTGAGTATTGTGAAACGTAGCATGAGTGAACATGTGATGTGCTGTATGTATCAAAAGAGTAAACCCTAATCTTTTAGGTCATTTTCAAAGAGAACCCCTTTTTGTACCATATATACGGTCAGAGGAGGATTACATCAGCAGGGGACCGAGGGGTTTTCAGGTGTGGCGTGGCTCAGAGGGAGTGCATTCTTAGACGATGAATCTTTGAGGCGCAAGGTTGGCAGTCCCAAGGCTGCAGAGGGAGGCTGTCGGACAGAAAAGGAAGGCCATTGGAAACTCGTTAGGCCTTGTGGAGCATGGAGCTGGCTTTGTGCTGACTGGATTCTGTCCCTGATGTTGTCTTGTCAGTCTGACTGGGCCTGAATATGTGATTGATCAGCCCCCTGTGGACTGAGATGCAGGCTGTGCCTGGCTGCAGCAGGCAGATGATATGGTACAGTGTCAGTGTAGTGCCAGCACACATTCATTTGTTGTGTCATTTCTATGATGGTGCAGATCTTTAACTGGCACCAGCGCTATTGGCTTCTACTTTTTTGAGTCAGTGAGACATTTAGTTGAGGCATGAGTAATTTCACAGCTCCTTCAACAGCTCTAAATTGTATCCACACCAAACATCTTTGTTACTGACATGTCAGCATGAGCTGGTTTAATAATGTTGTGGTTTTATCACAGCCTGCAGACTGGATAGCACATAGCTGCTCTCATATCCACTGGAGAGGGAGTGAGCAACATCTCTCCCGGAGCAGCCTATAACACTTGATAATGACATCTATTGTGACGTTTCTCCTCACTCCCCGAATGAATCCATCTACAGCTTCCTCACTTTCCCTCTCTCTTTCCTCTCTGACCTGTGCAGACTGTCTAGAAATGCTCTCACTTTTTCCATCTTCTCACTCCTTTTTCTCTCTGCTCTGCTTTCCTCAGCGGAAATATTCGTCTCACCAAAATCCACAGGTTTTCTTTGAAAAAAGAAAGGGTTATGACGAGGTAAATCCTCGAACCCGACACTTGAGATTATTTATTTTTTTATAGCCAAAGCGTCGCGGCTTTTCACGTCTAGCCTTTTCTTTTTCTGTTGCTATGGGGAGAGAACCACCAGGCTGTGAAAGCCATATGATTGGTGGTGATGGCATAGACCTGTAACGGTCTCAGTCTTGATGGGGATGGTAGTAGCTGTAGCAGTACTAACACTCGCTGTAGTATTAGTAGAAGTAAAACTCAAATGTGTGATGTCATCAAGTATAAAGTGTGGAACTGCTCCATAGAACACAAGATGTTCTAGGTGAGGTATTTTGGGACTAATTCAAATCAGTTCTCAAATTAGTCAAAACAAGTCTCACGTCCATTTGGGCCAAGACCAAGTCAAGTCTTCATAGGTAAATGCCTGTAGGCTGTGGGATCAACTCCCTTTGCCAAGACATGTGCTTGGGATCCCTAACATCACATGATCTCTAGCAGTGATTGGTTTGATGAAATGTGGCTCTTGTATTCAACACAATAGTGGCATGGTTTCCTCTCCTCTCTGGTGAATAAAGTAGTGCCGGTCAGTAGATGCGGATGTTCTAATTACAGCAGGGATTGAATGTGAATTCAGTGTTTAGATTGTGAAGCGTCACTTTCTGTGTGCGTGGTTGGAGAAGCAACATGAAAGTCAGTCTGTCCTCAAGCAAGGCATGATGTTCTGCCACTAATCTGCCACTAAACTAGACCCGTTTAGTCAGACCGGGAGACCAATAGGATTGTCATGGGAAAAGTGGCCTCTTCTCAGAGGATGGGAGCAATAAATCGACCGACTGAAAGGAAATATTAAGTCATCACCACCATTTTTAAGGCCTGCACTTCTCCCTGCCTCAGAATGTCTGTAGAAAACCCAACACTATTATTAAACCATGTGGAAGGATGTGTTCAGATGAGCCACTGGGACTTGGACTCCAAATGAAACCTCATGCTGCTGCTCCTTTAAAGTACAGACTAAACCTTCCCTTTCATTACCTGCCAATGCCCTCATTTCTCTTTATTGCATTATTATCTCCATCTAACTCTCCACCTCTATCTACGTCTAACTTAGTGTTACATGTCGGGTTAGAATGCTGCTGGAGACATTCCCCCCCCCCAAATACCCTTCTATTTTGAATTAGACTTCCACTCCAGAAATGGATAAGTGACTGTTGATCATTATAAAGCAGGAGTCCAACTTTTATACATGTCACACCTCAACTCACTGGCTCATCACATACTGAGACTCATTGTGTGCCTCTCCTCCTGAGAGCCATGTCACACTGATGCATTTCCACCATTCATCATGCTGGCTGCTCAAACCCAGCGGAACGTGGTATGAAACAGACTTAGAGCACTGTTCTGTAAAGCCTAACAAACTGTTTGTGTGTGACATACTTTAGTTTTACCACGTCTGCATGGCCAAGGATGGCACACTTTACCCTGCTAGCTGTTAGCTGTACACAGCAGCAGACTGGTTGCAACAGAAAGCAGTAGTTATTCAGGGGGAGGCTAATCATCAATCACTTCTTTAAAAGCATCTGAAAGGGATCGTTTGGAGAAGTAGCTCATACAACCACACTGCAAACAATCCAGAGACAGTGCATTAGCTTCAGCAGATGGCAGTCGGCACAACCCCGGTCCCAGACAGGAGAACCAGCACAGGAGCAAAGCTGTACTGGTGTGGACTGATGCCTTCAAAGCACCTCAACCATCCATTTTCTCATGGGTCCAAATGGGGACAACACTCTCTGAGGGAGGCCGCTGCAGTCGTGCAATGTAATGCATCCAGGCAATTCTGCACGTCCACGAAAAGTGCTTCTTTTGTTCTAATAAGGTGGCAGCTGGCTGATGTGCTACTGAAAGTTTCCACTAAGTATGACGCAATGTAAAACGTGTGTTTTCCGTTTAAACCGAACAGATGTAAGTACAACTTGGCCATCTTTTATGTGATTACATCTCCAGCCTGATCTCACTCACAGTGCCCAGATGATGGGTACGTGGTTTGTTTACATGACATAATGTAGCGCATTTTGTTAGATCACTGTCTCCTTCTCTCTTGGTGGCCGGGTTCTCTGACATCAGTACGGTTGTTGTTGAATTATTCCTCATTCAGCTTGACCTAATGATGCATTTCAGATTTTAATCAACAAAAGTGAGGCGTTGCATTCAGGGCGAGCGAGGCATTGGGCCGTGGTAGTGCAGCTTCTTTTCCACAATCGAATATTAGTCTTCTCATTCAAATGCAACATCTGTTCTTTTGTCGTAAAAAAAACTTTTTTTTATAATTTTTTTTTTTTTTTTTTTTGTGAATCTAAAAAGAGAAGTATCTCGATTCTTACATGGAACCTTTTTTTCCCACCCCTAGCGGCAATTGGCTAGCAGGTGGAGCACACACAGAGCTGGATGGGTACCAAATGAAGTACTGGATTCAAGGAGAATTTACTGTCATTATGCAACACAGGGTTGCGCAACTTTGCTTCCATCCCGGCTTTGCTCCATCTCCTCCTGAGCCAGTCGACTCCGCTTTGGTCTACAAGTCCAAACTTGGGTCCAGGGGGTCTGGCTGGGTGGTGGACTTTGGGCGGTGATAGTCTCATGGTCCGCTCCCCATGAATCACTCCCATCCCCACTCTTCCTTCTCCGATGGTGATGAGTGTATTCTGTCATAATGCCATACGTGTTCCAGTAATGCAGACAACTAATTAAAACACAAATTCAGCAAAATTCATTGGAACTATCGGCCGCAGCACGTGACTGTTTTGTGGCCGTGGTCATAAAACGTATGGTATCGTTTTAAGGATTCTAGTGGTACGGGCATTGTCATGTTTTAAACGATACCCAGCCGTATTACGAAGCCACACTTTCTCCACAACCAACACAAGAAACTCTGACAAGACCTGCACTCCTCTCTCCAACTCTCACTCACGTTTCCACTGTTGTCTTCTGGCAACAAGTCCCAGATGTTCTGTTGCTACTCAGTGGACATGCTGGTCATCACAGAGAGAGGATAACTAACCGTTACTGCTGGCGGTTAAAAATAGCAAACGTTGACACTACATATCATGTGAGCCAGCTTGATTTCAGTCATTTGGCTAAGGCGACAAGAGACGGAGCACATTTGTGTTTGCACGTGTTGAGATCAACAGCCAGACTAATACAAACATGTACAGTAGGTGTTGCAGTTTATTTACTGTGGCTGTTGGATGTTTCCTCGGAGAACAATGAGAGGTTTCTTCCTCTTGAGCCACAGCTAATGCACTCTCTGGCAATATTTCATTAGGAAGTGGGAGACCTCATTACACTCGGCCTTTTGTGTATTGTGCTCTGCAGTAGCTGTGACTCTGCACATACGTGGCTTGTTTAAAGGAAGGTGTGGATGAAGCGTATGAGGCAGACGGGCCAGTGATCCACTAACATGGTCTCAGAGGAGCTGTTAAACATTCACAGATGAAGGTCACTGTGACCTCACAAAACAAGCTTTTGGTCATAATTCAAAAATGATTCTGCAACAATTCTGACAATTTCACACATTTCTAATCAAATAAAAGTGATGACATTTTTGGAAAGACGTGGATGTGAACTGCAACATGACTTTACTATTCTACTGTTTTTGAAATATGTGCTTCATGTTGACGGATGTTAAAAATGTTAATGTTTCATATTATCACCTAATGATAATGCAATAGCAGTTTGTCAGCTGTCTCTAGCCGGCAGCAAAGCTCTCCTACTCACAAGCCAGACTCTGTCTGTAAAAACACAAACATCATTTCACCTGTAAAAAATCTGTCCAAACTTTTCATTTCCAACATTGTTACTATTTTGAACATTTTCCACACAAAAATACAACCCCTCCTCTCCCCTCCAAATGCTACCCGTCAGTAACGTAGCATAGCGTGAGAGCGCTGTCGTGTGTGTGTGTGTCTGGAGGAAGCACATGTGAGACGTGTTGCCCCGGCCGACTCTGCATTAAGCATCACAAATATTGCAGCGAGCGTTGTCCGTGTGGAGATTTGAAAAGTGTAACCACACTTGGAGGGAGACTTAGTCACAGTGAGTCAGGGCAACAAGCAGAGCAGAAGCAGGTCTGTGTCTCTGAGCGCTGCACACGGCTCCTTATTCTTCTTCTCCCATTGGCTAACCCTCTGCCAAGTCATTTTTTGTTTTGGTTCCAGGCTGGTCAGGCTTTTTTGTTTGGTATTCACTGGCCAACTCTCTCTCTCTCACTCACACACACACACACACACACACACACACACACACACACACACACACACACACACACACACACGCGCGCGCTTGTAGATATGCTGCCAAGCTTTGATTACTTAGTCTTTTTCCTCTGCTTATTCTGCTTACTAACCTCTCGCTAGAAGCCAATAGGAATGGACATTTTAAGCAATAATACTACTCGATAGCTGTGGGGAGAGAGAGACAGAGGGGAAAACCAGTGTGCAGAGCCGGCATATTTCCCACTCCAACTGGATAAGTTGAGGCTTCATTTCGACCAAATTGTTGGAGCAGTGGATAGACTTACTGAGACTGTCTTGGTGAGTCTCATTTGGTTTCTGTCGAGATCATGATCCGCAGCTCGAATACATCTCTCAGGTATCTGTGTGTGTGTGTGTGCTACACACGCACACACACTTGCGCTGACTGAAAAGAGACAAACTTCCCATCCCTGATGCCCTGCATTAAAACTGTGCAAGGGCCTGCATCGGTGGGGATGTTTTCTTTAAGGTACCGCTAAGACCGTGACATATGATCCAGGAAGTCAAGTTGATTAGATTCATGTTTATCAAGGTTCATTAGATGGCAAAACACAAAAGTGTGTGATGCACACAGACAGGATTATCACACCAACTACTATTTGATCTTTTGTCACAACCATCAGTTACTAGTCGAAATACTGCGTTCACGTTACATAGTCATCTACCAGAAATCTGAGCTTTGATTTATTTGATTGATTGAGGATAAAATATGTCATTTATGTTGAAAAGTATAACGGCAACATCAAGCTAATCAAGTCAACAAACTGATAAGTAAGGGTGTAACGATCCATCAATCTGGATCCATGTATCAATTCAATGATTCAATATTGTAGCTGCAAAGTAAAAACATTGATACATATCATCTTAAGACACGCCTTTTATTTAGAAATTCCCTTAGCATGTCGGGTTCATCCTTTCGGTCCAAGTGCACGTCCTTCCTATGCATCCAAACAGTGCTAGTGGGGTTAGCGCCTCACTGTCGGGACACGCCTCACTGTCGGGACACGCCTCACTGTCGGGACGCGCCTCACTGTCGGGACACGCCTCACTGTCGGGGCGCCTCACTGTCGGGGCGCCTCTGTTTGTGGCAGGAGGATCGTTCACTCGCTAGAACTGCACACAGCCACAACAGGCCAGCTCATTTGAGCCCACTCGGGTCCCCATTGCACGTGTTTCAGATTCAGTGCCAGTTATTACAGAGGGAGCTTAACATTTCTGCATGAACCAAAGTGGATCGGGCTTGATCAGCTTTAGTTATGTCTGAGTTTCTCACCTCAGTTTGTGGGGAAATTGAATTATTGGTAAACTCTTTACAGATCTGCATTGAAGTCAGTTTTGGGGAAAAACAATCTCCACAAAGTAAGGCTCAGATGATACAAATGTATGATTTACACTCATGGGGATGTATGCTTTATTTACTTTTCTCCTGGAACACACTTCTACTCCACGGAAAGGAAATGATTGGACTGAAATGATTCACTTTAAAGTTTAACATTTTGCCATGTGACACGAAACTGACTATGTGTTTGAACAAAATAACAAAACTTCCCGTCATCAAAACCAAAGCTCTTCTCCAGATTCACACGTAAGTGAGAAGGCGGTTGTGAAAATGGCCGTGACTGTTTCCCTTCAATGTCAGCAGCCAGTGGTCGTCACATGGCTGCTGGGAGGTTCCCAGACCTGCAGCATGTGTCAGTGGTGACATCTGGACCATGAGCCATAACCATCTGCGTACAGCTGTTGCTCCGTGTACCTGGGGGTTGGACGGCCATGCTGTCGGTGGGATCAAACAGGTACAGGGTTGTAATTAGGGCTCCACTCCCGCCATGCCCCCTGGGCAGGCCACAGGGTTGTGGGGAGGGACTCCAGCTGAATTCCCCGAATACTCCTGGAACTGGAGAGCCTGCTCCACCTCGGCGTTCTGTCCTCTTGAGTACCCAGCAGTACTTCTGCTGGCGTTGTCTGGACCTCAGCGCACAAACACATGTCACTCACCGTCAGCCTCACCTCAGCTGTGAATGTGTTGGCACAGCGTTGATGGGACATCATGAAGAGCAGTGAGATAGATGACAGAGTGGAATTCCTTCTGTAGAAACCTGCGTTTACAGCAGGAGGTCTTGGTTAAATGATGGATTGATCTGCAGATTTATTCTGCAAGATTCACTGTAATAATGAATCTGAAATCCATTTGTGGACAGTGGCTTTCACACTAAAAACACTGTGCCTTATGGGCAATTTATTAGTACAACCACAGGAGGCGACTAAGTCTGAAGTCATTGCTGTCTGTCTTCTATTGGTCCACCCTCAACAGGTTTTGCAGCCAGTAGCTCAGAAAACAGTGAGACATTTTAGGAAAATATATTTCTAATTTGAAAGAGAGAGTTTAGTCCCAGATGTCATTTGACACGCAGTTCTACAGTTCCCCTGCCTTATTAGAGCATATAGGGAACCCTCTCATGTATATACACAAAATAACCAGGAAATGACCTAGGACATGAAATATTTACTGAAACTTTAGAATAAAACTTTAATTGTTTAACAGAGGTTAACAGAGAGCAGCTTGTACTTTACATTACAAAGTCTAGGTCCTGAAAAACCTGGAAAAGTGAGAGTATTCCCTGTGAACAGCGCTGGCTTCAGTTACGTGTTGTGAATGTGTCAATCTCTTTCTATTGCCTCGGTCTGTACAGCGCTTCAGATCAGGATTCAAATATGAGACCTAATGCAGACAGTATCAGAAGTCCAGAAGCAACACCTCTAGAGATCTTAATCTTCTGACAGGATGAAACTGCCTGCTGCCACACCGAGGCCCTGTTGTGCAGCAGGTGCTGTTTCATGCACTTCCTCTCCTTGTTGACACACACTGTGATAAGAGCTCTAATTAGGCAGAGGGAGAAATTAGACTTGAAAGGGAGATTTTCTGTTGGAATGGAGGGATTGTTTAGGGCAGGGACTGGGGGGCAGATTAGAGGTTTGCATGAACATATTCACTTTCAGTCGAAACTCGTCTCTGAGCTTTCCTACACCCACGTCCCAGTTCCTGTTGTTCCTCCAGCTTCCTTGGGCGGCACTCACTAAATGCTAGCTCCATGGACCACCAGGACTCCACAAGTATGCTGCTGCCCACTGCACAGCTATAATTACCTCCAACAATAAAAAAAAAAAAGGAAGAAGAAATTGACCAGTATTGGGTAGTGTTTCCCTTCACTTTTATGGAAGGTTTTAATTTAGGCCTGTGCCTTGATGGTAGAAGCAGTTCATGCTGTGATCCGCCCATGCTCTGCCCGTCTGCAGGCAGACGGATAGTAATAAAGCAGCTGTTCTCAGAATGACGAGGAGCTGCTGTGGTGACAGGAAGACCTCATCCGTATCGCACCGGATCAAAGTCAGTCTGGTTTCCTGGTTGTAGTGCTGGGTAACCACTGGACTGGTGGCACTTTGCTCTTAACATTCATTATTGTATTTATCAAATTGATATCAGGCAGGGCTCAACAATGAGGATTGCGGTAAGAAGAAAATAGACAAGTGGTAAAAAAAGGAGCTGATGGAAGTAGCCAAAGACAACTGGAGGGGAGTCAGAAACTGATGATCCTGGTCTCTCCTGGGAGTTTCAGACAAAGGACGAGTTAGTCTCCCTCCATTGTGGTTCCAGGGTGCAGTCCAGGACACATCATAGCTGCTAACATGACGCCCCAGTAGACTCTCCCTGTCACCACACCACTCAGTGAGAGGAGGACGTATAGAAAGCCAGTGAGCTGCCTTCAGGGACTCTCCTCTCTGTGTTGGTCTTTGACTGGATATTTTTGGGATGTTTTCCTAAATACCAGATGAAGGTGTATTTGCCTCTTGGTTAGTGAGAGCAGCCTCTGGTATGGCATGATGATGATGATGATGAGCCCTCCTCAGATCTTTGACCACGATTTGTTCTTTCTGCTTTTTGGCTTTCTTCATAGGATGTTATATCATTACATTTAATTTAGCTGACGCTTTTATCCAAAGCGACTTAACAATAAGTGCATTCAACCATGAGAGTTTAAACCCAGAACAACAAGAATCAAGAAAATACAATTTCCTCAAAGTCAAACTACCAAGTGCTATAAGTAAGAGCCATTTAAGTGCTACTGAAGTGCTACAATTTTTGTATTTATTCCAGGTATAGTCTGAAGAGATGTGTTTTTAGTTTGCGGCGGTAGATGTAGAGACTTTCTGCCGTCCTGATGTCATTGGGGAGCTCATTCCACCATTTGGGAGCCAGGACAGCAAACAGTCGTGATGTTGTGGAGTGGTTGGCTCAGTGACGGAGCTACAAGCCGATTGGCAGATGCAGAGCGGAGTGAGCGGGCTGGGGTGTAAGGTTTGACCATGTCCTGGATGTAGACGGGACCAGATCTGTTCGCAGCACGGTACGCAAGTACCAATGTTTTGAAACGGATGCGAGCAGCCACCGGTAACCAGTGAAAAAAAGTTGACTCGTAAAACCATCTGCATGCTGAATGGTAAAGGATAGTTGAAGTTGGATCTTAATTCAGTTTTGTCCCTCATTGTAGACACGAGTCTTGGGAATATGTTGGCATCGCTAAACAAAGATTCAGAAACATGAGCAGTCGGATGTATTGGGAGTAGTAGAGAGGACCCATGGTACCAATGCAATGTGATGAAGAGGTCTGTTGGTGGCTGACTGCTTGTAACTGCTCCAGTGCAGCCTCATCTCAACGGAAGTGAAGCAAGCGTCTAGTTCTGCTTTTGCCTTTGTAGGGTCACTGTGGTAGAGTTGTCCTCTCGGTCGCCCTGAATGTACAGTGATGTTGTGAATAGTTTCCACCTAGCAGCTTGACACATCTGCTGCTAGGTTCTGTATATGACTATATTATGTAGAGCTGCAGGACTTTATCCTGCAGTGACAATGATTGGCTCAACAGCAGTATACTTGCCTTTTTTCCCCTGACTTTAGTTCTATATAAATAAGCTTTATTGTGAGGCTATTATTAGTTATATTGTTGTATGAGAGTTTTAAAACATAATAAATACTGGTTTATTGGTAAATGTAGATCACAGAAGGGCAGCTAGACGCGGTGCTTTTTTCAGCTGTGACACTTTTAAAAAAGTGACAGTAACGAGCGCAGCGTTTTTATTATTTATAAAGTAGAACATTTTTCAACTCTCTGCGACCATAAAAAAAACCCAAACGTGCAGCTCTCGGCTCAGAACAGACGCTCAGCGTCATACTGCTGCCGTTTGTAGCAGTTCTTTGCAGAGAACTGTGAACATATCAGGTGTTACGGTTGGTCATGCCCTGCAGTTGGCTTGTGTGTTGCAATATTGCGACAGCCCCTAACAGTGTATACTGTGCTTTTGGTGCTGGTGACACTCGGAGCAAGTTGTCAGATAAAACCAACTCAGTGACTGTCTCCCTTTTTGAAGAATGGATCGTCACCAATAGGATGACTGGGGCAGGTCTTTTGGGTTCATGCTGACATGAAGAAAAACCTGTACCCTGTGTGTTGGGATGCTCTTGATAGGAGACGCCTTCGAGGTACTTCTGCCACATGCTCGGCTGTATGCCCTCCTCAGGGCAGACTTAAGAAAAAAGGAGTTGTTTGATTGTACGGATGATGGCACACATTTTCCGACAGGCTCTCATTGAAGACATTTATACTGTTTCACTCTGTTCACATGAAAAGTGACAGAAATAGTTCAAACCCCGGCTCCCTCCTCACCTCCACACAATTGACCAATCGCGGCTTGAAGTGGGTGTGGATGTCAGATTGTCTGTGTTGGACCCAATCCAACAACATAAAGCTGTGGGGAGAGGTGTTTGCAAGGTCATTGTATTCAGACTGTACCATGAAAACATACACGTAGTATTCTTTGCCTACACAGACGATGATATTACTTCATCATTACCTGGGACTCTGTGTGTTTGGGTATAACATCAGCTGTCCCTCGGGCCTGATTCTCTCTGTTCATTTTCCATTTTGGCACAGGGATATTAAAAGAGGCTGCTGTGTGAAAGACAGAGTCCCTGTCCATTAGAGGCTGACATCTAATCAGAAACCCAGTGGGTCCCATGAGTCCCCCAGGTGGGAGGATGTTTGTGCTACACTGTGTCACGAGGATCAAGATAAGATGTCCGAGGTTTTTTTTTTTTCCAATTGTTCCCAACAAGGAGAAAGTGTACATTTCTCGTTAAACTTCTCTAAACTTTTCAGAAAGGCACTGGTGTCCCTGTGGCTCCGTTTCAGGCCAGACAATGTCAAACACACAGATGGAAGCCTAGACAGATAATGAAAAGCAAAGGGCGATGCTGGTTTATCATACGACAGCAGTTAGAGTGCTGATGTGATGAACGTCTCTGAAGCCATGAAACAGGTGGGGATGCTATGTTTAACGGGATTACACAACCATCATGGTATCGATGAGGTGGTGAAGGGGTGCACACCTCTCCTGGTAAAGTCACTTTGTGAGTCAATTCAGAGAGAATTTGAGAAAAATACATTTTCTCAATCCAGACTTTACTGTCAGAATTCTAGTTGTCTTTCTCTTTCTGAGAACTGTGAGAAACCTTTCTTTTTTTCCCCCAGTTGTCTCAACTCCCTTCGGTAATTGAGTCGTAACAGTGCATATCTCCCATCTCTCCCTGGAGCCTGAGCTAAAGAAGACATCTGGATAGAGGGAACAAAGGGCCTTTTCTGCTCCCTGTCACCAGTCCTGTCCGGTCCTCAGTGGACACACCAACCAAAGAGACTCCTCCTTCAGCTCTTAGCATGCTGGAGTAATAAGAGCTCATATTCAGATAATGGCACTTTTCAAGGTCATTGACTTTTTATTGTGATGTGCAAGACATGATGTCTGACCGGAGGGTTCATCACACTCTGATGTTTACTATCAAGTTTAGTAAATTCAAGTTAGTTGAATCAATATGGAGATGCTTGCTTACCCAAATAAAAAATAAATCCCTGTTTGTGCTGTCGGGGTCGAGTAAGTAGGCTCTGACTTCTGGCTGCTCTGTGTTCCTGAACAAAACTTTACATTGTTTGCTAAAAAGTCAGTTAGTTAGCGTTACTCATGATGACTCAGCAGATAAGCTCTAATTTCTCCTCCTTTTGAGAACAACTTGTTGGCTGAATGAATGGAGCAGCAGAAGATCCATATCAGACACCAGCACAGTGACTTGGTCTCATCTTGCTGTTCAGCTCCAGAAGCGTTTCCTGTCTGAAGCCACATCTAGAGAGGAGTTCAGCAGCAGCAGCATCATATAACTCCACTGGTCGAGTTCGTCCTTTAACTTCCTGAGAGGAACTTGGTTATTCTGCTCAATCCAGCTAAAAAAGGTTGTTTTAAAAACTAACCCTCCTCAGGTGTAAGTTTAAAGTTGATACTGGATCACAGCTTAAATTGGAGTTTACAGTTTGGGTACAACACACTTCAATTTAATCTAGGTTTAGAGTCCAAACTAAAGTGACTTTTAAAGAGGTTTAAATTGAATCTGTCTTCATTTTAAACTATAGTTCAAAGTTTGGTGCAAAATGTTAAACTATGATTTAATCGGGTTTAAACAAACCAGCCTTAATGTCTTCATGTACTGCACATCTCGTACACACTGCAGTGTAATAAATGTATAGGAGGATAAGGAGGAGGATCTTCACTGTAACTGTTTGGGTTTGATGGACACGGGCTCAGAGGTACTGTTGTCATGGAAACAGTAGAGTGAAGTAGCTGGAGGAGGGGATAGTGTTACTCGGTCACATTTCAACCAGCTGGTCTGTGAACTGGGATTCCTGCCAATGTGTTAAATCATGGAGTCCAGCAGTGACCTAACTGGAACTTGACTGCGGTAGAGATCGATAGTGCATCCACCTGCCAAACATCTGAAATAGTGTCATCAAATGTTTCCCTTTTTGAACTTGTGCTACTTGGCATTCTGTGATTTGACAGTGCTATCTGATCAGGCTGCTGCTCAGACTGGGTCAGTAGGGAACTGAAAAGGTCACCTAGAGAAAGGATTGGAGGATGGATGCAGTTCAGACAGGCGAGTGCGACACGGTTGCACAAAGCGATTTGTGATTTGCATAAGTCGGATACTTCTGTCTGCGGTGCAACCAAGCAACAGGAACATGTGGGTGCTTGTGTCAGAACCCTGTGGGCGTTTCTCCATCAGAACAACACAGCCTGCTGCTATGTCCTGAAAGGACGTTTGGAAAAGTCAGGCATCTGTCAGCATGTTTGTTTTTTATATTTGGTCAATTTCCAATGAAGGAAACCAGACACTAAATTTTGACCTGGAATGTCTCTTTTTTAGCAGTTTTTAGCCCAGTGATGATGTTCTATGAGTACAAGACAGGAGAAGATTGCATCTGCCAACCAGCGCTCTTTGTATTGACGTGCAAAAGTAATGAAAGTTACATGTTCAGTCTGCGTTAAATTGTCCTCTTAGGTTTGAAGCAATGTTGTGTCAGCTGGTAATGACTTCAACAAATCCAAGGAAACCATTAATTTGCTTAGAACCATTTTGATTGCATTTGTTGGCAGGGAAAGGATTCAGTCTGATACTGCAGACCGAATCTTTGTATGTCTGAAAGAGCTTTTCTTTTCTTATTTTAATCAAGAGGTTTTGCATTCTTTATTTCCATTTCTGCTGCTCACGCAGGGACGGAGTGGATGAAATGCTCGTACTCCCCTGCCTAAAAGTAGAAAGACCCATTTGTGTACTGACCAGTTGAATTTGATGAGTATGAGCCCAGAATGAAGAGAGCCTGATCTCCTCTCTGTGTTTGGGAACACTGAGCCTGTTGTTCTGTCCTCATATCCTGCCTGCTGTCTTTCTAATATCCTGACCTGGCCCTGTTCAGAGTGCACCTTGTCTTTGTTTGGTGCCTCATCAAATGAATTCAGGCCACACAACCGTCACCTGCTGACTCCGAATCAGTCACTTCTGCCCTCCTCTTGCCAGCGGCTCTATATGTTTTTAATGAGCATCATATTCTCTCCTTTTTAAAATAATCTCACCCTCCTTGTTTGTTTATCATTTGAAATGACTGGACCAGGGCATTTCTGCACAATTCCCAGGGACTGGTGCAGGCCCGGACACAGCCTATTGTTGGCCTCACAGAATGTTACTGGAAAGGTTTCAGATAGAAACATAAATACATTTTATAGTTGAAACACAAACAGACATGACATAACAGCTGGAGAAGTTGAGTGTAAATAAAGTCTGTAATTGGTTTGTGCTGCAGCCACACTCTTCATATCACACTGCTGTGTGTTTATTCTGAAGTGCTTCTTCAGAATAAAGACTCCGTATATCAGCACCCCCTCCACGTTTCACGGTTTGTTTGTAATTCTTGTACGTGGTTGATTGGAGATGACGTTTGTATTAAATTCCGTGACCTTTTTAAAGGAATAAAACGTGAAACTTACCATTTGAAGTACAGCACAACCAAGAACTGGTTGATGGACCCGGCCGATCTGGGTCCATCCAGATGTTTTTGGAAGCTTTTCTCCTCTTTCTCTCTTTCCTCTGCCTCCTTCTCTGCTTGCCTCCTCTCTTCTTTCTCCTCACCTGTCCCTCCCTCGATCCATGTCCCCTTTATGTCCATCTAGGTAAACAAACACTTAATGCTTTTAATTATTTACCGCTTTTTCTAAAAAATAATGGCCGGCCGCAAATTGGCATGGGGCAATACGAATATTTCATGTCCTGAATATCCTGGCCAAAACGATTGCAATTGACAATATTATCACGATAATGATCAAAATGTGCTTAAAACATAACTTAAACATACTGGAACCACTGAACCATGAAGTTAAGAAACACATATTTTATTGCATCACAGATGATGAAGAAAACAAGCGCATCTTAAATAAGGTTAGCATTAATCATAAGGTCCCCCTGCTTAAATGAAGGATAAATTATAAAACCTATTATGAAGATGAATTCTTCGGGCCTGTCATACAATGTGCATGCCAACTAAAAATTATATTTATTTGTTACATTTTCAACACCTCGTTGTTCTGGATGAATCATCTAAAGTCTTATTGTCCTATTTCATGCATGCGTGTTAATTTCCCAGTCAAGCTGTATTTTGTAGTAACGTACAAGAGCTAGTAGTTACATTTGAAGTACCGTGTATATATATATATATAAAAACTGTCACTGAATTTTCCTCAACACGTTTCACAATGAAAGCCTTGTTAGGAAAAGAAGGGACGTTGTCCTCTGAAACGCCACAGGGCTTTTCAATTGAAACGGATACAGGAAGTGTTGAGTTTGTATTCTCAAAAGATCAGAGATGTTCTGCTCATCAACACCGTACAGTATGTACAGTAAGTTAATCAAAGTACCACCTGTGTTTAGTTGTGGGCAGTGAGACGCGGTCGGCCCAGTCCTCATCTCGTCTTCAGTCCTCTGGGGATGGACCGTTTCTTGCCTGATGTCCACTCGTTACATTATGTTCAGTCTTCAAAGGTCCGCTGCTTCGGCTAACATCGATGAAGTCGTCTGTTGTCGCGATGCTGTTGATGGTACAACCGCCTCCCATCACACACACCAACACAGACCTATTGTGGAGCTGTCTTAGGTGTGAGAAGCTTTTTCCTGAGTTGAGAAATGAGTTTGGACAGACCACCCTCGCTTATAAAAGAGCCAATTAAAGCAGCATAATGCCGTCTTCAATTAGATTTGCATGGCCCGCTCAGAGGCAGCCAGGGCCTATTGTCCTGCAGATTAAACACAGGCAGCGCAGCCGCCATGCTGCCCACTGCTCGGACTGAGCCTCAGGCCTCACTTCCTCTGCCTGCATTACTCTCCTTGTGCATCCAAACATCGCAGTGTGTTGAGCTGATGGCTGACTGCGTGCATGTCCTCTGCTGTGTGACTGGAGCATCATTTAACACTACGACTTTGCTTTAAACGGCTGACTGAACACTGTTACTCCTGATAGTCAGTTGTTTTTTATTTTGGGTAATAAATTGAGGAACCAATAGCAATCCCAGATCACATTTCCTGTTTTTTAGTATGTGTTAAATGGTGTAGTTGGTTTATAAAGACTTTTCTTCCAACAGGATGTCCTAAGTGAGTCTTAAGGGTTGCCAGGCTTGAGGGCATGTAGCAGAGTGTGTATTCAGGGTCTGAACCTCTGTAATCACAGCACAGATCCTTCTCATGGACTCGCGTTGTGCTCATTGCTTTAGCGTCTCCTTTCCCTTCAGATAACCTAATAGTACTGTGCTGTTGGTATGATAATACTGTTTCTCTGGCTCTGCTTTGATTATTGTGTTTGTGTTGACTTGTTTGGCTTACAGTAATGGAGACGTGCGAAGAAACTTCTGTACACATGACATCTATTTTTGTACTCGGTCCATCCTGGGAGAGGATCCTCCTCTGTTGCTCTCCTGAAGGTTTCTTCCATTTTTCTCCCTGTTGAAAGGTTTTTTTTGGGGGGGGAGTTTTTCCAGAGTCGATGAGAGGTTCTGGGACAGAGGATGTCATATGTGTACAGATTGTAAAGCCCTCTGAGGCAAATTTGTGATTTTGGGCTATACAAAAATGAATTGAATTGAAACTGAAAACAGACATAGGTATGCAGTGCCTGATAAGGCTGTCACTGTTTCAAACAGTCGACCACAAACTAATTTGGAACTAACACGTACATCTTCCGAACTTCTAATTCGAACACAACCCAAATAGCATGATGCAATCTTAAGGCAGCCATTCCGCCTCCCATCAGCTCGCAGATCTATTTCACGTGTTTCAAGTGTTTTGAAATGAAGCACACAAGGCTTTAGCTCCCAGCTCCCTTCTGACTCGCCTTTGCCTTTTGTTAGAGAACCATTCGAGTTGGGGCAGGGATGTTGTGAGGTTAATGACTGTGAAAAAATTGCACTAAGGAATCATAAGTTGCAACGGTGACCACAAAAGTAGAGGTCATGTAATTAGGATGGGTCCTAATGATGGTGAAGCCGCAGGAGAGAGCCATAAACATCCTGACCAGTTGACTGTCAGCTGATGACCACTGGTGTTACCCTGCTGGATACAGTCTGAGCCAACACATGATCTAGCCTGAAAAAATACTGTGGTGAGGGAAACTACTCTCTTTGTCCCAATAAAACAAATGCAGACAAAAGCCTGGGGCAGTAACTGGAAGCTTATCTGACTATAAAGTAAGGAATCTATCTCTGTGTGTCCTTCACATATCTCAAGACCTGTTCCTCCGACTGGATTTACACTTGGCCGGTGTATTGCTGAGGACCTCATAGAGTGCTCTGTTCAATTTGGACACGCAATGAGTATTACTACATTTTGAATAAACTAACAAACTGCGCTCTGTGTAATAGCCGGGGCGGAGCTTCAGGGCTCTGCAGACTATACAGGCTGCGGTTCACTTTTGCTGCTGGATGCTGGATATACTAACGTTTCTAACAGCACCATAAATTACACAACATTCACCCCAGGGTGAATGAGTCATAAAATATGACGATAGACATTCAAATTGTCATTCAAAAACCTCAATCAAGGCTTAAATGACATTCGATACAGCCATGGTGTTTACAGCCGCTGGAATGATTGTGACCAGGCTGTGCTCCCGTGTTACACCCGACCATGTCGACATGCTAATTCTCCTCAACAGACCAATTAAGCAGAAGTCGGGACACTGTGTGAGATATTTGTCACATTTGTCAATGGGCCTTTGGAACAATGAGCATTTATTTTTCGTGGTAATGGGCAATCGGACAAATGGGATTTTGTCCAATAAGATATTTTTCAGACTATTGGGCTATCAGAATGATGGGCCTTCATAAAAATGGCATGGCACCCACTCCTCAACTCCCAGGAATTTTGTTCATAAAGTTCAGCAGCCAAATTCTCAATTTCTAAAGCATTTATAGACAATAGCCAAGTCAATAATCATGATTAATTCTGAAATAAGTATGGTTTATCAAAATACTTGCCAACCTAATAGCCTAAATGATGCTGATACATCACCCTGAGTTCACTTACAGTCGTGAGAAGAGACTGGGCAGAGGAGCCATCACTCACATGAACATTCTCCGATACAGGCAGTGCTTTTGGTTTGAAAGAATGCCACACATGAATTTCTGTTCGTTGTTACACATGCAATGACCCAGTTTGAGATGAAAGCTGACCCGTCACCTCTAAAGGCACGGCTTGGCTCAAGACTTCCATTAATGACAAGGTTACAGTGTGTTTTGATTGGCAGGCTGCCTCTCTTAGGTGCAGAGGAATGCACGCCAAAGCCATGAAAAAGCAATGAGTTACTCAAGCAGTTCCTGTGATCGTATTCAGCTTCAGGTATCATTTTCCATAGCTCTCAGGCCTGTTCTGTTCTATTCCCTGTAAGGCCTTTCCCTGGGGATTGTGGCTGCATTCCAGAGCCGTCTTCTCAAATTAGAGTTTCTAGAGGCTGCAGCCCTTCTGATGCTCCCTTCATTAGGAGGCAACATACACAAACCCTGCCTTCTTGACCACGCTTGAGATCCTGCCAGCAGCTCCAAAGCAAGTTTACACATTTAGCCTCCTGCGATTTGAGGAGCAGTAGGTTTGTAAAACTCCAGCAGGTATGCAGTAAACACTCACTCACTGACTTGTTGCCAGCAGTGGACTGTGCATCCATTCGGCCGATCATGATAACCGATGATCATCTTTTGCTGGCGCCAATACCAACACGGTAACCGTTAATAATAATCTTGCAAAGGGAAGTTTATCATGTTAATGATATAATATATTTTTCTAAAACAACACCGATGTTTAGAGAGGCTTTACCATCCCTAGAATAAATAATATTTATTTTTTGACAGTATAAAAGCAACAAAACCCTTTTATTAGGTTTACATACTGTTGGATTTCCTAAAGCTTGAACGCTCTCTTGACTTCATTGTCAAGGCAGTGTTCAAGCCTTAGACAGTAAACTGGCTAACAGTTCTCCTCCTCCTTCTGCTGCTGATGTCTGACTAACTAACTGCAGACAGGTCCAGCTGGTAGAAATGAGGCGCTGGTTGGTTTCAGTCAAGTCCACAAGAATTCAACTTATTTTTTAGAAACATTGCTAATTAGGCTCAATTGTCACATGCAATTAAGATTACACAGCAATTCCCTATTAGCACAACATGCTCCATATGTACAGTAGAGGAAATGGGCAATTTGGGCCACCTGCTCACAGCAGAAAAATGCGTGGCTTTAGAAGTACTAAGTAATTTAGAAATTAATATAAATCTGGATTAAGGCTCAATTTAAGGACTGTAACTTATTGAAAAGTTGTGAAATAGTTTACTTGGTATGAAAGCTTGGCTCCCCATGCTCACAATGTCAAGTTCCCCTAGTGCGAGAAACCATCAAAACCCATACCCAAAGCTTTTGGCAATGTGATTACCTGTTGCCCCATTTCAATTTGATTGGCTGTTGTGGTCATATTTGTTTTACAGAAAACAATGACTGTGGTCATTCCGATTATGTGGATTATCTTCAACAGCACATTATGGAGAGTTTGCCTTTTTGAAGAAAAACATGAGATCAAACACCGCGGTGCCCACCAGCTGTGGGAATTGTGGAGTGGTTCTACATGACAAAACTTGTCAGAAAAGATGCTTTCTTCTTCCTGTGGGTATTCTTATTTAGAGGGGATGTTACCTGGTCAAGAACAGGCTTTCAGGATCCCAAACATATTTTTGAAAGGATGACTACCTGTGTTAAACTGTGTTGGAAATGTTTTTGTTTTTTTCTGGTTTTGTATCTCTGCAAAGTAGTTATTGCCCCATCATTTTTATCCACCAAAAAACGCCACTGTCGGCCACTGAGAGGACAGGGAGTTGAGTGCAGGCGTATCGGTCAAAGTCTTTCTGCAAGTTTATGTTCCAGTTGTTCAACTGGCGTTTTGATAAATTGCTCATACTGTCTTCCTTACTGGCAGATTTTGTTGCATTGATGATTGAGTAAAATACAACCATGTGTCTGTTCTATTCTCTACACTCTGAACGCACCTTTTGGGTCGGCTTCCGAATATCCTGTAGAAACACTTTTATGGAACGTTATTGAAGCCCTGTAGCTCAACAGACTGGTACTTACAGCAAGGTGCTTATCATGTTCTCGCAACATCATGGGTCTGAGTGCAGCTGGGAACAGAAATTGCTGGTCATACCTGTCCCTTCATCTGTCATTAGTAAGCTGCGTGGTTCGGTGCCGACATGACAAAAGTGATGTTTTCCATCTGAATGAGCTTGTGTGACATCCAGTGTTCCAAATGAACATGGCCTCAGTGGCACTAACACACTCTATCTCTTGTCTCCACAGATGCAGCAGCTCTTCTATGAGAACTATGAACCAAATAAGAAGGGCTATATACGAGACCTCCACAACAGCAAGATCCATAGAGCTATCACCCTCCACCCCAACAAGAACCCTCCTTACCAGTATCGCCTACACAGCTACATGCTCAGTCGGAAGATCGCACAACTGCGCCACCGAACCATTCAGCTCCACCGGGAGATCGTTCAGATGGGACGCTACGGAGCGAATGAGCCCAGCCGAGAGGACCTCCAGCTTGGCATGCCGCCTTCATTTATGCGCTTCCACCCACGGCAGAGAGAGGAGGTCCTGGAGTGGGAGTTCCTGACAGGGAAGTACCTGTTCTCATCCTCTGACAGTCAGCCACCCCGCCGCGGGATGGATTCCTCCCAAAGGCAAGCCCTGGATGACATCATCATGCAAGTGATGGAGATGATCAACGCCAATGCCAAGACGCGAGGGCGGGTCATTGACTTCAAAGAAATCCAGTATGGCTACCGGAGAGTCAATCCCTTATACGGGGCAGAGTATGTGCTCGATCTGCTGCTGCTGTACAAGAAGCACAAAGGAAAGACCATGACAGTCCCTGTGAGGAGGCATGCCTACCTGCAGCAGACCTTCAGCCAGATCCAGTTCAGAGAGGAGGGGGAGATGGATGCCAGAGCTCTGGCCAGCCATATCAACAAGGATTCAGACTCGCTCTCATTTCTGTCCAACTCTCTCAAGATGCTGGTGCCCTTCAAGCTGGCCACCTCTAGCCAGGACCAGAGGGAACCAAAAGAGAAGAAAGTCAACATCTTGGTACCCCTGTCGGGACGCTATGACATCTTTGTGCGTTTCATGGCTAACTTCGAACGAGTTTGTCTGATTCCAAACCAGAACGTCAAGCTGCTGATCCTGCTCTTCAGCACAGACAACAACACAGAGCGGGTCAAGCAGGTGGAGCTGATGAGGGAGTATCACATGAAGTATCCCCGGGCCGAGATGGAGATAAAGCCCGTCACCGGCTCCTTCTCCAGGGCTCTGGCTTTGGAAGTGGGTTCCTTGCACTTCTCCAATGATTCACTGCTCTTCTACTGTGATGTGGATCTGCTCTTCACCAGTGACTTCCTCAAGCGTTGTCGGACCAATACAGCCGTGGGGGAGCAAACCTACTTCCCCATCATCTTCAGCCAGTATGACCCCAAGGTGGTGTACGCTGGGAAGGTCCCTAGCAACAACCACTACGTCTTCACCGCCAAGACAGGTCTGTGGAGGAACTACGGCTTCGGGATCGTCTGTGTCTACAAGGGGGACTTAGTTCGAGCTGGAGGTTTTGATACCTCTATACAGGGGTGGGGATTGGAGGACGTTGACCTTTTTAATAAATTTGTCCAGTCAGGGATTAAGTTGTTCAGAAGCACAGACACGGGGATAGTGCACGTTCACCACCCCGTCATATGTGACCCAAACCTGGAGGCAAAGCAATATAAGATGTGTCTGGGCTCCAAGGCCTCGTCGCACGGCTCCACCCAGCAGCTGGCCGAGCTCTGGCTGGAGAAGAACGACCACGGCTTCAGGAGACTGGCCAGCAATAATGGCTCAGTTAGGACAGCGTAAGAAAAGCCGGGCTGCAGACGGTCATAAACTGAAAAGTGAACCCGGTCGGTGCTCACTTCTCACTGTGTGGTGTTTTCACTACCTAATTTATTTTTTACTGAAACAAAAGACTTCACGTGGATATATTTTGAAAATATGTCTCTTTTTTTTTTTTTTTTTTTTTAAAACAAGTCATAGAGACAGTCTGGGTTCTAGTACGGTATTACATAATTGATTAATGATCAAAGAAATATTTTGTGAGCCTGGTTACAGCGAGGGCCCGAGGCCCCTTTTGCCTGTTACATGAAGTACACCGTCATGGTCCTTGAATATTCCATTTGTTTTGTGTGCAGAAAACAGACTGGTGTCCATGTACTCTCAGACCATCAGTGCTCCAAATAGAACTCAACTCTTGATTGTGAATGTTTACAAAAGACTGATTGTCACCAACATTTCATCAATGACTCAAATCACAGCTATCTCGGTGGCCGTGGTTCCACTTGTCTTTTCAATGTGACTGGTATCACGCTCGCATTGGAATCCCATCAGCCAGACCACATGCCGAGGTGGCCTGGCTCGCATTGAGTTCAGGTCTCAGTGAATGTGGACACAATCCAGAGTTTATCAAACGTAGGTCTGCATCATCGCCCCACCCCAGAGTTCCTCTCCCGAGGAGAGCAAAGGAAGAGAGGAGGAGAACCAGGCTGGAGCCCTGCTGAGACCTGCTGTCTTGAGTCCTGTTAACCTCCTGCTGATGAAACAACATTTCCTGATTTTGCTGCGTTTAAATAACAAAATACGGGAAACGTTTCTTAACAGGGTGAAAAATTTATGGGAAAATGTATTTATTACTGAATTAGTGGAACTTTGTTAGTGACTATTCTTCAATAAAACAAGTATCCTAATACTGCAGGCAGGAAGAGTAAGTAGCAAAAATAACAGGGGACTTTTATTGTGAAGAATTTACAGGAAATTAAATGTCTTTATCCATCGTTCTACAGTTTGACCACAAAATGTATCCGATCAGTCCCACTGAAGTGTCAAGTGTGGACACATGTGGACACAGCTGAGTTGACCTGACAAAAGTTCCATTGATAAGACAAGTGTAACCACGGCCGGTGATTTCTGAGGGCCATTTCATTACATCATTTCATTTACAATGGTTTTCTTCCATTTGCTTTTTTGGGTTTGGTAATATGACACAACACTGTTATTGTTTCTCCTGGATCTTTTTATTTTTATTTTTAATTTCTGTGAACCCAACTGCTGGATTTTATATCTGCAATTGATCTTTTGCTGTCTTATTTATTGAATTTGCAGGCTCCACTTCTACTCTCTGACTGAGCTGTGTATAATGAAAAGATTGTATAACCATGTCAGTTGTGGGATGGCGTTTTTTCCGTGTTGCTTTTCTTAAACTCATTATCACCAAAGAGTTTTGCACAGTCTGTGTTAGGTAGTGTGCGTGTGTGCGTGCGTGTGCGTGTGTGTGTGCGTGCGTGTGTGTGTGCGTGCGTGTGTGTGTGCGTGCGTGTGTGTGTGCGTGTGTGTGTGTGTGTGTGTGTGTTGCGGGCACAAACATGAAACTGACTGTATAATGGAGAGTAAACACAAGAGCTCCATCGATCCCAGGCCTTTGTGATGGGTGAAGTGGGAACCAGCCTGGCCTTTAATTCCAGTGGGTTGAAATGGGAGCAGCACTCTGGTCAGCCAGCTCAAGTCAGACATCGCTGTCTCTTTTTTTATAAATGACTTTCTTTTATGTTGACATTAAGTGTTGTGGCTGGTCCCGGCCTACAGAGGTGTGGCTCCAGCGCTGATTCCATTGAGCTGTGACGTGAAAGCCCACATGGTCTGGTCCTGTGTTCCAGGTTTGGGGGCAGAACAGTTCCTCAGTGCTGGGTCCTGGTCCTGGTCCTGCTCCTGCCTGTGTCGTGCATAGGCAGGTACTGTACGTTGTAGCACTCCATCGGGTTGTTGCTCCTCTTTCACCATTAAAACATGACTGGCTGATTTTAAGACTGTTGTAACAGAATGAATGACTGTGTTGTCATCATAGTGTTTTTCTTTTGTAATTTTTGTTCTTTCAACTCTGTCCAACAGGGCAAGGTTTTCTATTTAAGAAGAAATAAAATGGGGGAAAAGTATCTGATTGTGCTTTCTGTCTGTTACATTCACAGTTCTCAGGATGACAGGAACAACAGGTAAAATTGAGATTGTGCTAATAATATCATATCGACAATACATCTCATTCTGAAGGGAAATGTAAAGCAGCTGAGTTGAAGCCCATTGGTGGTTCAGTGATCTCTGTTCAGTCAGGAAGCTCCCGCAGAGACAATAAAGCAGGGCCTCCAAAGCAAATGCTGGGATGAGTCAATACTCGGCCTTTACAGCGCTGCAGCAGCCAGGACCTGGACTTTAAAGGTCTGTGTATAGATTGAAACGGGTACATTAAAGTGGTCACCAGGCTGTCAACTTTTGGTTATAAAAACTGAAAATATGGTAGCCATTTTTTGTAATTAGGATACTATGCAGTTTTTTGTCAGCTTATTAATGAAACGTGACACATTGAAGTCGGCAGTATGATCTGTGGGCGACTGTGGCTTAGTGGTGAGCAGGGTCGTCCTTCAATCGGAGGATCGGCAGTTTGACAGTTTTTCTGTCCAGCTCTAAATACGGGGAATTTAGAGTCCAATTAACCTGAGCTGCATGTCTTTGGACTGTGGGAGGAAGCCCACACTGCCACGGGGAGAATGTGCAAACGCCACACAGAAGGACCACCCAGGACCAGGGATCGAACCCCGGCCCCTCTTGCTGTGAGGTGACAGTGCTAGCCACACCACTGTGTAGCCCCGGTTCTGACTTTAAGAGCAATACATTAATATCACTAATGTAACTAATATTACATATGTATTTATGTTGAGGTGCATGTTTTACTGTTTACTGTTCCTATTTTATATATTTTTACAAAGTGGTTGCCATTGATGGCAACCAAAGGCCAAGAATTGGTCACCAATTCCTCAGAATGATTATCAATGGCAACCTTGAAACCCTTAGTGTGGGGGTTCTGCCATTTATATAGAAGAGCCCGGTTTGGATGGGGGTCATGCTTGTGTCCAATAACTGTAGACATCACAACACAGCCCAGGTATTGTCTACCTCAGCGTGGAAATGATACGTTTCACAAAGACAGTGTTTACGACAGGACTGCTGTAATACATGAAATTACTTAGGGCCATTGCCATTTTCACAACACATCAGGAGCTGTTCTGATCTATGTGGACATACATTAACATGATATCAGCAGGTGTTCCTGTGAACAGCTGGTGACGTAATGATCCCCCCCCCCCCCGAAGTGAACGCGTCATCAACAGTGTCACTCACCACTATGGCTGAGTGCCCCATGTGATTCTGTATTCAGCGAACCAGTAACAGTGTTCTCATTCTGCTGGACACACTTCAGGGAGATGCTCTCTCTCTCTCACTCTCACTCTCTCACACTCACACACACACACACAGGGGTGTTTTATAGCCATACCTTGCAAGTTTTTTTAAAGACACACATGGAGACAGCGGGGCCTCTGTGACATTTCACCTCCTGTACCGTACATGCTGTGTGAGGCCAGCATGACACTTTCACTGCTGGGCCCCAGTTTACTGCACTTTTTACCAACAGTAACGCCTGCCGCACCACCCTGATGAATTCTACACTACATGTTTGGTTTTTAACATTTTACTGAAGTAAAAGCAAACAGGGATTAGCAGTGAAATGTACTTCAAGTAGTTTCCTGGTATGGAAAGGAAGGTTCTTCCTAACTCCTCCTTCAAGGAGGTTGTTTCATTTGGTTTTGTCTGTCTGATTAATCAGAATCAGAATCAGCTTTATTGGCTATGTATGCGTACGCATACAAGGATTTCCGGTTGCTCTCCACAGAAATAGAAAAAATAAACAAACAAAAAACAAGGACAACAAAGTACAACTACTATGTACAAATATAAATGTATATACAAAAGTGTATATATATGAACATAAAAAACACAACAACACTGACAGTGAAATGGAGGTAAAGGTGCTTTATGACCGATTAATTGTTCACCAGAGTGATGGCCAGTGGAAAGAAGCTGTTCTGGTGTCTGGTGGATTTGCCATACAGAGATCTGTAGCGCTTACCAGCGGGGAGGAGTAGGAACATACATTAAGAACATATTACTGGCCTGGATTTCATGAAACCTGGTGGATCCTTTGACATTGCGAGAGGTCGTTGGTCTCAGAGTGCCCTTCTGGTTCTAGCAGAGGGTCTGGTGATGAATGGCTATGAATGATTAATTAGCATATAAATAGGATTGGAATATCACACTCATAGCTGCTGTGACTTTAATATAAGCTCCATTATGATATTTAATTAGTTTATTTTTGTTCTATCTATTCGGTTCATTCTGTTACTATATGTGACAGATATGATTGTCAAAATAAAAGATGTGCAACATGCCAAATTGATGCTAACATTAGCGGCACAAAGTGGATTAAAAGGCACCCCCACTACACCCTGATATACTGTACCACCACCAGTGTTACAAGCTGATGATGACTGGTTAAAACTAGCTCTATGCTCACCGTAGTCGCCCCGGCACCTTATAACGTATTGAGGGTGAAGGCTCCGCAAGTGGTCGTGCACCTCAGAATTTATGTAACTAACCGCACGTCCACCCCAGCAAATTCTGATAGAAGCAAATAACTTAAATAAAGAAGTAAAAATAATGAAATACTTTTTATCATTATGTATTTTTTAGAAAGACTTTAAATGCTTTGAAAGCAGAAGATCCTAGAAATCTACATTTGAGTAAATGTTTTGCCAGCTGGATCAACTTGTTTACTGGATATCATTTTATTGCATTTGTTGTTCCAAATATTTGCCTCCTTTCTTTACTGTATGAAGGCAATAACGTATGTGCATGAATATTTAATATGAGATACCCATTTTTACCCATCGTAGTAAGGCCGGCGCGAGAGCCACAAAATGAAGTCGTCACAGCTTGCACTATTGCTTGCATTATTGTTACTAGATGCTCGCTGTGCTCTGAGCTTTCCAGGCGTGACTGTAACAAACAGTTCTCTGATCAAAACACCATGAACATGTCTGAGGATTCTACAAAGACGGCCAGTTGTTTTTTTAGATGCTTTAGAAACCGGAGGTCTTAAAAATCTACATTCAAGTATATATTTTGCAGCCAACTCATATTGTTTGCAAGATACCTGTTTCATTTTAATGCTGTGGCCGACTCAGTGTTACTTGTGGGCTCTCCCCACCCCCTCTGTCAGCGGGAAAGGAAGTCCGCCACAGCCATCTGCGCCCCCGGCCTATGGAGCACCTTGAACTTAAAAGGCTGTAATGCCAGATACCACCAAGTGATCTGAGCGTTGGTATCTTTCATGCGGAGGAGCCACTGGAGAGCAGCATGGTCCGAACAGAGTGTCCCAGGAGGTAGTATCGACCGCCCACCGGATAGCCAGGCCCTCTTTCTCGACTGTGCTGTAGCAAGACTCTCTGTCGGACAGCTTCCGGCTGATGTAAAGCATTGGCCAGTTGACCCCCCCCCCCCCAAGAGAGAGTTTGTGGAGAAGTGGTTCCCCACAGAGGGCCTGTTTTGCCCTCTCAAGCACCAGCTGGCACTGCTCCGTCCACCTGACCAGATCTGAGGCACCCTTTCGGGTCAGGTCGGTCAGATGGCTGGTTAGGTCCGCAAAGTTGGGAATAAACCTGCCAGCCCCAAGAACCGCCTCACCTCTTTTTTGGTCTTGGGCCTTGAGCAACCTGCGATCGCTGCTGTCTTATCCACCTGAGGACGCACCTGCCCACCGCCCAATTTGTTCTCCAGATACCGTACCTCCCTCTGTCCGTCCAACCATGCACTTTTTCAGGATGGCGGTGAGCCCAGCCTGTCTCAGTGACTCAAGCACATCGGCCACCCACTGCATGTGCTCCACCCAGCTGTTGCTGTGGATGATAACATCATCAAAGTAGGCGGCAGCATATACAGCGTATGAACGCAGTGTATGAGATGTTAGAATGTGGTTGGGGCACGGAACAGCCCAAAGGGAAGTGTGACGAATTGGTACAACCCGTACAGAGAGGAGAAAGCCGTTTTTTCCCTGGACTCTGGAGACAAGGGAATCTGCCAGTACCCCTTGGTCAGATCCAGTATTGTGAAAAATCAAGAAGTGCCGAGCCGGTCCAGGAGCTCCTCAACCCGGGGCATTGGGTAGGCATCAAACCGTGACACATCATTCACACCGTAATCCACACCGTATAGACCCATCCTTCTTGACAACAACAATTACCACCATCTCCAGCATAGCTTCCAATTCTTTCTGAACTACCTTTCTTTTGTGTTCAGCCAACCAATAAGGCCTTGAACGTACGACCACGCCTGGGCGAGTTTCAACATGGTGTTATATGAGGTTAGTGCGTCCTGGCAGGGGGGAGAACACATCAGCAAAACGCTGCTGCAACGCAGCAACATCTGCTCTCTGGGACTGTGTGAGATGGTCTTCACAAAGTAGTAAGGATGGCTTGGTGGAATTTGGCACCTCTGGCCCCAACTCATCTCTCTCCTTCACGACAGTCACCAGAGAGACAGGCGCCACCTCTCTCCATGCTTTGAGGTTGAGGTGGTAGATTTGTGTTGCCCCTCCCCTGTCAGAGCGCACCACCTAATTGTTCACATCATTGCTTGGACTCGGGCCCTCCTCCCAGTTTTCCTTAACTAGGTCCAGTACCCCAATCGATTTTCCGCCAAACAGCAGCTCAAAGGGAGAAAATTCCGCGGAGGCCTGGGGCACCTCAAGCACTGTAAACAACAGAGGGTCAAGCCACTTATCCCAATTGCCGACATCATCGTGTATGAACTTGCGGATCATGGACTTTAAGGTTTTATTCAGACGCTCAACAAGGCCGTCGGTTTGTGGATGGTACACACTAGTCCAAATTGCCTTAACGCCCAATAATTCGTACAGTTCCCTTAGTGTGCGTGACATAAATGAGTTGCCTTGGTCAGTCAGAATCTCTTTCGGGATTCCAACTCGGGAGATGACCTGAAACAGTGCTTGCGCAAAACTCTTTGCAGAGATATTGCGCAGCGGCACCGCTTCAGGATATTGCTTTGCGTAGTCCACTAGGACTAACACAAAGCGATATTTCCATGCACTCCGGTGAAATGGCCCGATGAGGTCCATGACAATGCCCTCAAATGGGACCTCAATTAGTGGCAATGGGCACAACGGCGCTCTTGGGATGGCCGGTTGGTTCACTAGTTGACATTCAGGGCAAGAGGCACACCAACGGCGCACATCTCCCAGAATCCCAGGCCAATAGAATCGGGCCATTATCCGGTCTAGTGTTATGTCATACCCCATGTGACCAGCCATTGGGTTATAGTGACCCATCCGGAAAACCATTTACCGACGGCTTCCCGGTACCAACACTTGGGTGATTTCCTCTCCTGTCTGAGTGTCACTACTCACTTTATCCCTAACCAATGAAAAGTGTGGATATGTCAGCGGTATGTCAGGGTATACAACATGATCATCAATTTTCATCACTTGGTCGAAGACAAAGTGTAGAGTATTTTCGCCAGACTACTCAAGTGGAAAATCTTCCATGGAGTTATTTCGGGAACCCATGTGCACAGCACACATACCACATGTCCTTGATGGTCATGATCGCACACCCACACATTGCCCCACCAATCTATAGCTTAAGGGGCGGTTTAACAGCACAATGAATTCCATTTATATAACCATATATTCACTTATCTGAATCAGCTTCTGAGTCATGCTAGGTTAATGTTCTTTCACTTTGATATAGAGCGCTCACATTTTTCAGTTGCACGGCTTTACTATGACATAGCTTGTTGGACATAAAGTCTGAAGTGTCTTAAAGCTGCATTCTCTCTAATGTCCATCAGAGGGTGACTCAATTCAATTCAATTCAATTTATTTTTGTATAGCCCAAAATCACAAATTACAAATTTGCCTCAGAGGGCTTTACAATCTGTACACACTGACATCCTCTGTCCCAGAACCTCATCGACTCAGGAAAAACTCCCCCAAAAAACCCTATCAACAGGGAGAAAAATGGAAGAAACCTTCAGGAGAGCAGCAGAGGAGGATCCCTCTCCCAGGATGGACAGAGTACGAAAATAGATGTCATGTGTACAGAATGAACAGCATAACAGAGTTACAACACCTTCAATTTACATGACAGAAATGATTCATGTAATAATAGCAGTAGGTGACGGGGAGGACCACAGCAGGACGTAGGACCAGGGTCCAGATTTAACCACGATCCACAGAAACCTGCGAGGCGAGAAGGCACAAAGACCTCGGGGATGGAGCAGAGTTAGTAATGTGCATTTATGGTGCATGAATTCATACAGAAGGTAAAATAGAAAAGAATGTGCATCATCAGTTCCACGGAAGGAACCAGGAGGCAGGACCAGGGTGCAGATGCAACCACGATTCATGGAAACCTGCAAGGCAAGAGAGCACAAAGACTCCGAGGGAAGAAGTAGAGTTAGTAATGTTCATTGATAGAACATGAATTCATACAGAAGGAGAAAGAGAAAAGGATAGAGGAGCTCAGTGTATCCTAAGATGTCCCCCAGCAGTCTAGGTCTATAGCAGCATATTAAGGGGCTGGACCAGGGCAAACCTGAGCCAGCCCTAACTATAAGCGCTATCAAAGAGGAAAGTCTTAAGTCTACTCTTAAATGTGGTCACTGTGTCTGCCCCCCGGACTGAAAGTGGAAGCTGGTTCCATAGAAGAGGAGCTTGATAACTGAAGGCTCTGGCTCCCATCCTACTTTTTAAGACTCTAGGAACCACGAGCAGCCCCGCATTCAGTGAGCGCAGCTCTCTAGTGGGGAAATATGGTACTATGAGATCCTTAAGATATGATGACTCCTAATTGTATAGCAGTCTATGAGAAAATGACTCTATTTTCTGTATCTAAAACATACTGGAAAACCCTAAACTGGGCTCAGTGGATTAAACTACCCAGCAGTGAATAATAGATTTCAAATTAACTCCATTTTCAGCAGTTACAACATTTACAATGCTGCCTATTCAATGGCAGCAGTGAGTTGGTTAGAATAATCTGAAATTGTAATATAAAGGGAAGACCAGGGTACAGCCAAGTAGAAACAGGAGCTTGTGTTCAAAATGAGCAGATGAAACATGTAGCAGATGTTTTGTTAAACATAAACTTGGATGGATCAGCACACACTGCTCTCAGCACATGATTCACAACAAACACTGTTCAACAAAACACATCCATATGAAGAACACCTCCGTCTCATCAAGTCACTTCTGTTTATTATTGAGTCCTGAAAACCCAAAGAGGAATAGTTCAGCAGACTCCAGCTTTTAGGGGATGAGTGTCTGCATCATGAGACGTTACAAAATGACTTAGAATGACTAATGGAGCTGAAAAAATCTTATGTTCTCCTAACTTTGTCACTGCAGGGAGTCAACATACGCACACGCACACTCACACGCACACGCACGCGGTGTGGAAGTAATCAGTGTTGAGCGAGCCAAATCTCCTTGAGACATTGAACTACAAGCAACGATGGTGAACAAAAGAGGCATTGTTCTGCTCAGGGTGGGGGGGTATTTCATAATCAAACCAAGCAGCCTCTGATCCCTTTAGTCACACTGTAGTCTGGTTTCAACAACAATCTCATAAAGGATTTCATAACACATCTGTAAGAATTATTTAAACTAATATCTTATATGAGGATGTTTTAGTGTGGTCTACATTTCCTCCACTCTCGCTGGTGTGATTGTCACATTACAGCTCTGTCTCACAGAAATACGTGAAATGGTACGATCTACTAACAAGGCATGACGTGATGGGCACGTCATGCCAATAGAAAGTCAATTAGGATCGTTCGTTTGAAAGCAGTGGTAAGCGTCACCGGAACAAAAAGAAATGTGGGTCCATGTACACCAATCAATAGATCACATTTTGTGATGTCACAACGTCACAAAAGGTCACAGAAGGTCACAGAAGGTCATCTGGAGAAGGTCATCTGGAGAATAATAAGCAAAGTTCCCTTTTTTCAGTCAAACACGTCTGTATGCTCAGAAGCTTTATCATCATTTCTATGAGATGAAATGTGATTCCTGAGATGAGTGTAATTTAGTTCATTGTTCTGACAGACATCTTTAGTCTTTAACTTGATAATGACCGTCGTGACAGTTCGTAGTTCTATACTGAAGGCTGTTCCTTCACACTTGTGACTCTCTTTCTGCCATCTGAAGGTAACAGGTTGTTCCATGCAAGCTCTAACTGGAGCGACGATGTTACTGCCAAGCCACAATTACGCACAATAGGTTACCGTTTGCACAACCACCATCAAACTGTTGTGCAACAACCACAGAACCCCCCCGGGTTATGAGCACATCCAGCATTGTGACGGTTTCATTCATTTATTACTCGACAGTTTCTTCTGAAAACCAACAGCGTGTTGGAGACTGACACACTGAAAACATTTCACACAGTTTAAAAATGGTGAATGATAGTTAGACGGCTAAATAGATAGTCTCAACAGTATTTTGCCTGTAAAAATGAATATAGAATAATGTTACTGAGGGAAACTGCTCACAGTGTTAGGAATGCAATAATTTGCATTTTTAGAGAACAGTTAGAGTGCAACCATTTGTTATAACCACACTGGGTCTCCTCCAATGACGGTTTATAATCTACTGTAAATGAACACTTCCCTCTAGCCTCTCCAACACAAAGATCCTCAAGACACTGTCTGACTTGAGTCCAAGTCCCTATCTCTGATAGGAGTTACCAACAGTTGAGCTAAGAGTGTGTGTTACAGTTGTTTTTACAGACCTGGAAAGGTAAAAGCAGTATTTCACAACAAAAAGTAAAGTCAGAAGAAATAATGTAACATCATTGGTGTGGCATGAGCCAATGAAGAACCATACATGAAAGTATCAAATAGGTTACAGCTTACACATTTTTTTTTGGGGGGGGGGGGCTTTAAATATGCAGAAATCCTTCCAAAAGATACTAGCACACAAACAGGGGAAACACTAGCATGAAAGATGTGTGTATATATATATCTTTCACGCTAGTGTTTTATATATATATAATTCATAAGTTCATAATTTGAGAGGTTCTAAATACAGCAGAACATGAATTAGAAATACAGTAAATGTTTGTATGAACTTATGTAGAAGCGCTAATGCCAACAGCCTCCAGTCTTCTGGTTTCAAGCTTCCCACTACAGTTTGAACCTGGCTGCAGGGATACAAAATAAATTGAATTGAAGTGATTAGTGTTGTTGTTGTTTCCTGTGCAGGACAGTTACACTGGGACACAACATGAAATCTTGTTGTCACTGTTCTCCATGACAACAGTGAACACTCTGTGTCACAGCAGGCTCAGTCCACATAAACCTGTCCCACCTCAGGTTTCTCAAGTCCCCTAGAAATACAATGTTGTTCCCCATACACAGGGACATATAGACCTACAGTATGTTCCTTACATGACTCTGTTCCAACGTAAAACCACAAATGTAGCGCACAGTTCTTTATTTCACTAAAATAAAGGAATTAAGTAGTTTGCTTTATTTCCTCTTTCTCTTGTTGTCTGTCCCTCCAGTGTTGGTAAGCATATAGTACAGTATAGTAGTATTACCACTAACTTTGTTGCTCAGTTATGATCATACACTAGCCTGTAATATCAGAATATGTTGTTATGGTAACCACTTATTTGCCAACTTCAAGACTTGTACCTTGTATGTATGTCCATTTAACTATTCCGGCCTTGCAGTGCACTGATGAAATCCATGAGTTACATTGTCCACAATAATGTATGTCTTTGTTTTTTTTAATATTTTTTGCATTTTATTCGATTGTTTCCAATCATTATTTTCCCCTGCAGTTGTCTCTCTACACACCATCCACACTTACAAACAGTAGATATCCTCTCAGTCTGACTGATATGGCTGCAGCACAATATGATAGCAGTTTGGTGATGAAGGTAAGAAGTAACAACACTGTGCAGTATACATGCTACTGAGCCACGCTGCATGGGAAAAAGAAAGTAACAAGTCTTACGTTATCATATCTTTTCACTTCCTGTTATTTGGCTTGGTGAATGATAACATGGAGAGACAGCTGATAGGCAGTTCAGATAGGACCTGTCTGCTGATGGTGTCCATGTCTCACATGCATGATGGGCTTGGTTTGCAGCTTTATCAGCATCCTTGTTTAGTGATTTAATTTTTTAAGAAAATGTGTCTCAGTGCAGGTCAGTGTGCAAGGATTTACAATTGTAAAGAGGCCCTACTCAATCCA
Source organism: Ophiodon elongatus (assembly GCA_016806645.1). Lineage (NCBI taxonomy): Eukaryota > Metazoa > Chordata > Actinopteri > Perciformes > Hexagrammidae > Ophiodon > Ophiodon elongatus. The sequence goes on from JACSYO010001703.1 coordinate 994,458, forward strand.
AATCTCCATGTCTATTTTCAATTCAATTCAATTCAATTTATTTTGTATAGCCCAAAATCACAAATTACAAATTTGCCTCAGAGGGCTTTACAATCTGTACACATACAACATCCTCTGTCCTGGGACCTCTTATCGGATCAGGAACAACTCCCCCAAAAAAACCTTTAAGGGGGAGAAAAAGGAAAAACACATTCAATGCATATGACAGAAATGATTCATATGAGAGTAGTAACATGATGAAAAAGTTACAACAACCAAAAATAACAGCAAAAGTGGATATAGTAGAATAATAATGATAATAAAAGCAGCAATGGTATTGGCAATGCAAATAATAATAATAATGATAATAGCAGTAGGTGTCAGATATAACCACGATCCATGTAAACCTGGGAGGTTCTCTAAAGGAGAAGGATTTTAAATTATACTCTGGATTTTACAGGGAGCCAGTGCAGAGAAGCTAATACAGGAGTAATATGATCTCTTTTCATAGTTTTTGTTAGTACACGAGCTGCAGCATTCTGGATCAACTGGAGAGATTTAAGAGACTTATTAGAGCAGCATGATAATAAGGAATTGCAGTAGTCTAGTCTAGAAGTAACAAATGCGTGAACTAATTTTTCTGCATCGCTTTGAGACAGGATGTGTCTGATTTTTTAACTGTTACGTAGATGGAAAAAGGTAGTCCTTGAGATTTGTTTTACGTGAGTGTTAAAGGACAAGTCCTGATAAAAGATAACTCCGAGATTCTTTACGGTGGTGCTGGATGCTAGGGCAATGCCATCTAGAGAAACTATATCATTAGATAATTGATTTTGGAGGTGTTCTGGGCCTAGTAAAATAACTTCAGTTTTGTCTGAGTTTAACATCAGGAAGTTGCAGGTCATCCATGTTTTAGCAAGCTGGTTGGTTTCGTCTGGCTTGATCCATAGATATAATTGAGTATCATCTGCATAACAATGAATGCTTATGTAATATTTGTATGGCTTTAAACATCATTAAAGGGACTCACCACTGATTTACTGATGTTCTCACCAGGGTTCACTTGTAACAGCTGCTGTACAAACCTGAAGTGTTTGAAAGATGTAGATTTACCTGGCTCCAATGAAAACATTCTAGTGGATGATGTTAGAGCCGTCCTTTTGTGTTGATTACAAACTCTAATTTCACAATTTGCTCATTTATTTAGATGATATAAATAACTTCTTCTGACTTGTGAATTGTTGTCAAATTTATATTCTGAGCAGATATTTTTGGATCTAGTGTGATTAATCAGATAATGATCCGCTGTGATAGAAGGAAGGGTTGGACTGAAGCTCGTTTTTTTGTCTTCAGCAAACACGTGAGAAACGTGTGTAGAACAGGACATCGGTACAGTCTTTGACCTCACTGACTTTCTAATGTTTTGTTAGCTTTGTTGAACGTGGGAATAAATCAGCCAAATGAGGGCAACAGAATCAGCAGACTTGTGGTTTGGCCTATTTGATGTGTGGATCAAGAAGCAGATCACATTTCATGGTGGCACAGTTTAAAAGAAGAAAAGAAAGATATTTTGACCTATCATTTTTAAATGTGTCTCTTGTGAGTTCCAGACAGGGGTGGAGCCAGATGTTGTAAACATTCAGGGCTCATCCCAAACCTAGGAGGGTGGGGTGCATACTCTCAGGGGACTTGTTTTCTCATTTACAGCAGTTATATGTAAGATTTTTCAACCCATTTGAATATTTCTTTTAAACTATTTTTAAGTTACATAATATACAAAGTTAAATGACGGGAAACCTATCTTAGTTCTTCTCTGCTGTGAGTGAGTTTACAGAATGATTGTTTAGCTGACAAATCTGTTACATTTAAATCCATATCATAAAAATATGGGCTGCTCTATGATTGTAAATCAAAGATTCCCAACAATGACAAGTCAACGTTGTCTTACATACTCTGAACTGAATATTAGACCAACAGAAGCACTCTGTTACTCAATTAGACAAGATTTATTTAGTGAATAGCATAATAGTAGTAGTAGTAGTAGCAGCAGCATAGCCTTATGACAAAGTTAGGGCGGTAATAGACGGCAATATCTCCTCTGTAATAGAACTTTTGCTCCATTCATTTGCTGGTCGAGTCAAAGAGAAACCATTAATATTGCATTTTGTTTGATTGGTTACACTTATAATCAATGCATTTTAAAAATTCCTTAACACAATTAATCAAGTTACACTAACTCCACTACAAAACTGACAAACTGCATTAACATGACTTCTGACATAAACGTCAAGGCCATAAGAGCAGGGACACCTATGATGAGAAACTTAAAGTTTAAAGACTTAAAGACAACAACAATGCATCAAGGCAGCTCTTCAGAGAGATTAGCCATCAAGGCTTCTCTCTACTGCCCTCTTCTGTCTGGGGTTCAGGGAAAAAACCACAACTATGAACCATTAATCCATGTATGTAAATCCTGTCGCTGTTATGAATCCAGTCGGCCAGTTAAGGATGAATGCAATAGCCTTAGCAGAGCTGGTTCAGTGTGAGGAGCTGAGTCGCTGTGAGGCCAGGACTGCTGTGGGTATTCTGTCCTGAGCAGAGGTTAAATGAGAGCACCTGAGGACTGAGCATGATTTATTCATATCAGTCCAACAGAGGGCCAAGTCTTTTTAAATGACAAGAGCATCATTCATGATATTTGTAGTGCCACCATGTTGGCTGCTGAGTAAACTCCTGGCACCACTCTGTCATCTTGTTTACAGGAGGCCGGGGTCAGGTATTTCCAAGAAAATCTCCGTAGCCTCTGGTCTTTTCATGATTCTGGATCATTTAGGATGTAATATATTATAATATCAGCTCGGAGATCAATTTCTGATCAGTAATGTTTCCGTACATACAAAGAGCCAGTGTAATTGGCACTGTTTACATGCTACTGATTAGCAAATGGATTTCTAAAGTTGTGCAAATGCACACACGTTTTAGCTTAGCCTAGCCTTGGGTAAAAATTAAGCCTCTAATGATGTCATCAGGGTTAAAGCGTCTTTGAACGTAGTGCTGCCTCTCTGAAGAGGCAGTGTCTGACAAATGAAACTATGACGACACGCTCTGTAGAAGAAGTCATAACAAAGAAATCTTAGTCTTTATATCAGCCTGGGCATGGACACTGCATAGTCATGCAAGATAATAAACTGGAGCTAGGTGTGGAGTTTAAAAGTCGTGGGCGAGAGACTCTCTTCGGCAGAAAGGACGAGAACATCAGCGCTTTGATCATGTCCGTTTACACTGACACCTCCAAGCATGTTAGAAAACTAAACCATTAATGGTTTTATATTTGTAAATCTTTATCTTCAACTGTAGATTATGTAATTGTTTGCCCATGTGTATGTGTGTGCATCTCGATGTCCGTTTGTCCTCGGCTAATTTGGCATACTACTGGACCCATCAGACTAATTTTTTTGTGTTTATTTATCAGAATATTCTAAAGGACCTCATGTAGTTGCAGTGATTCACACTTTTTGACCACTGACGCCTTCCTTCTCTTAACTGGGGCGGCAAGTGATCAACGACCGCTTCAGTTTGGACTCTTGTGTCCACTATAGATTACAATTTGTCACTATTGTTTAGCTGAACTGAACCTCTGCTGACTTCAACGAAGTGGGCAACAGAGTCCTGCGGTGTGAGCTCACAGCTAACCGAACAAAACACACAGCAGGACTGACAGTTTCTGTTCAAGGGAAGCTATAAACAGTCAACTGGAAGCATTACACACAGGCGACAATCTCCAGTTCTGAACAGTAAAGTCAAAGCTTCACGTGTTAAAGCTGCATTCTCTCTCCTGACCACCAGGGGGCAACTCCTCTGGTTGTATAGAAGTCTATGAGAAAATGACTCTACTTCTCTCTTGATTTATTCCCTCAGTAAACATTGTAAACATGAGTTTATGGTCTCAATCGCTAGTTTCAAGTATTCTTCAATACAGCATGATGTTCATTTAGTAAATTATGGTCCATTTAGAGTCAAACAGACCATAAAACAGGTTATGCTTTAGGGCATTGACAGGTCTCTACTGCTACCAGAATGGTGTTCGGCATCTCTATGTCATCTAAGGATGGGGGATTGTGGCTTGTATTTATGAAATCAAACATTACAGCAGTTAGTCAGAAACGTGAAGATAGCGAAGCCAGGGGCCACAGTCACATGCATTCCGGGGGCCAGAGCGGGCGACGTTGAGTCCTATTTAAAACTGCTGGCTAAGGATAAACGTAAATACAGTAAGATTGTAATACACGTCGGCGGTAATGACTCCCGAATCCGACACTCGGAGGTCACTAAAATTAATGTGGCATCGGTGTGTTCATACGCCAAAACAATGTCGGACACCGTAGTTTTCTCTGGCCCTCTCACAAATTTGGTCAATGATGAGATGTATAGCCGCATGTCATCATTCAACCGCTGGTTGTCGAGGTGGTGTCCAGCAAACAATGTGGGCTTCGTTGATAATTGGGAGACTTTTTGGGGAAAACCTGATCTGATTAGGAGAGACGGCATTCATCCCACGTTGGATGGAGCGGATCTCATTTCTGCAAATCTGACCAACTTTGTTTGGGGACCTAATCCATGACAACCCAGAGTTCAGACCAGGAAGCAGAAGCAGAGTTGTAGTCTTACACTCTTCTCTGCACTTCCATTAGAGCAGTTACCCACCCAAAACTATATAGGGACTGTGTCTGCCCCACGGCCACTTAAATTAATTAAATCTAAAGCAACCAGAAGAGGAGTTGTACAAAATCTCATAAAAGTTAACACCACGAACGCAACAGTGCAGCAAAATAGGAGAATTAAATGTGGACTCTTAAATATCAGATCTTTGTCATCTAAAGCTGTTTTAGTAAATGATTTAATATCTGACAATCACATTGATCTATTCTGTCTTACTGAAACCTGGCTGTGTCATGAAGAATATGTCAGCCTAAATGAATCAACTCCTCCAAGTCACATTAATACTCACATTCCTCGAGGTACCGGCCGAGGAGGTGGAGTAGCAGCTATCTTTGACTCGGGCCTATTAATGAACCCTAAACCAAAATTGAACTACAACTCATTTGAAAGCCTTGTTCTTAGTCTTTCACATCCAACCTGGAAAACAATACAGCCAATTCTATTTGTTATAGTGTACCGGGCCCCAGGTCCGTATTCTGAATTTCTATCTGATTTTTCAGAGTTTTTATCAAGTTTAGTTCTTAAAACAGATAAAGTTATTATTGTAGGTGACTTTAATATTCATGTGGATGTTGATAATGATAGCCTTAGTACTGCATTTATCTCATTATTAGATTCAATCGGCTTTTGTCAGAGTGTACAGAAACCCACTCACTGTTTTAACCACACCCTCGACCTTGTTCTTGCATATGGCATTAAAATAGAACACTTAATAGTTTTTCCACAGAACCCTCTTTTATCAGACCATTACCTAATAACTTTAGAGTTTATACTACCAGAGTGTACACCGTTAGGCAAACGTTTCTACACCAGATGTCTATCTGACAGTGCTGTAGCTAAATTTAAAGAAGCGATTCCATCCGTATTTAATTCAATGCCATGTCTCAATATAACGGAGGACTCCTGTACTAACTTTGGTCCGTCCCAGATTGATCATCTAGTCGATAGTGCTACAGGCTCACTGAGATTGACACTAGACTCTATAGCCCCTCTAAAAAAGAAGATAATAAAGCAGAGGAGGTTCGCTCCATGGTATAACCCTGAAACCCGCAAAATAAAACAAACATTGCGAAAGCTTGAAAGGACATGGCGTTCCACCAATTTAGAAGAATCTCGGTTAGTTTGGCGAGATAGTCTGAAAACATATAAGAAGGCCCTCCGTAATGCCAGAGCAGCCTATTACTCGCTAATAATAGAGAAAAATAAGAACAACCCCAGATTTCTCTTCAGCACTGTAGCCAGGCTGACACAGAGTCACAGCTCTGTTGAGCCGTGTATTCCTATAGACCTCAGTAGTAATGATTTCATGAGCTTCTTCAATGATAAGATTCTAACTATTAGAGACAAGATTAATGGTCTCTTGCCCTCAACCAGTGCCGATCTATCCTTGGAGGCAGCTATAAGCCCTGATATATGTATGTACGGCTTCTCTCTCATCGACTTTAAAAAATTCTCTCTCTTCTAAATCTTCTACCTGTCTCTTGGACCCCGTCCCGACGAGGCTGCTTAAAGAAGTTTTACCTTTGATTGGCACCTGTTTGCTGGATATTGTCAATCTGTCTTTACAAACAGCCCATGTACCACAGTCTTTTAAAGTAGCTGTGATCAAGCCTCTTCTCAAGAAGCCCACTCTTGATCCAGAGGTGTTGGCTAACTATAGACCGATCTCTAACCTTCCCTTCCTCTCTAAGATCCTTGAGAAAGTAGTTGCAAATCAGTTATGTGACTTTCTACAGAACAATAGTTTATTTGAGGATTTTCAGTCAGGATTTAGAAAACACCACAGAACAGAGACAGCACTGGTGAAAATTACTAATGACCTCCTAATTGCATCAGATAAAGGACTTGTCTCTGTTCTTGTCTTGTTGGACCTTAGTGCTGCATTCGACACCATTGACCATCACATCCTATTACAGAGATTAGAACATTTGATTGGCATTAAAGGCACCGCACTAGGCTGGTTTGAGTCCTATTTATCGGATCGATCTCAATTTGTATATGTAAACGATGAATCCTCGATGACCACCAACGTCAGTCACGGAGTTCCACAAGGTTCTGTGCTTGGACCAATCTTATTCACCTTATATATGCTTCCTTTGGGCAATATTATCAGAAGACACCCCATAGACTTTCATTGTTATGCTGATGATACTCAATTATATATATCGATCAAGCCAGACGAAAGCAACCAGCTTGCTAAACTTCAAGCATGTCTCAAAGATATAAAAACATGGATGACCTGCAACTTCCTGATGTTAAACTCAGACAAAACTGAAGTTATTTTATTAGGCCCAGAACTCCTCCGGAATCAACTATCTAATGATGTGGTTTCTCTAGATGGCATTGCCCTGGCATCCAGCACCACCATAAAGAATCTCGGAGTTGTCTTTGATCAGGACTTGTCCTTTAACTCTCACGTAAAACAAATCTCAAGGACTGCATTTTTTCACCTACGTAACATTTAAAAAATTAGACACATCCTGTCTCAAAGCGATGCAGAAAAATTAGTTCACGCATTTGTTACTTCTAGACTGGACTACTGTAACTCCTTATTATCAGGCTGCTCTAATAAGTCTCTAAAATCTCTCCAGTTGATCCAGAATGCTGCAGCTCGTGTACTAACAAAAACTAAGAAAAGAGATCATATTACTCCTGTATTAGCTTCTCTTCACTGGCTCCCTGTAAAATCCAGAGTCAAATTTAAAATCCTTCTCCTCACCTACAAAGCCTTAATTGCTGAGGCACCATCATATCTTAAGGATCTCATCGTACCATATTTCCCCACTAGAGAGCTGCGCTCACTAAATGCGGGGCTGCTTGTGGTTCCTAGAGTCTTAAAAAGTAGGATGGGAGCCAGAGCCTTCAGTTATCAAGCTCCTCTTTTATGAAACCAGCTTCCACTTTCAGTCCGGGGGGCAGACACAGTAACCACATTTAAGAGTAGACTTAAGACTTTCCTCTTTGATAGCGCTTATAGTTAGGGCTGGCTCAGGTTTGCCCTGGTCCATTCTTTCCAGCCCCTTGATATGCTGCTATAGGCCTAGACTGCTTGGGGACAACTTAGGATACACTGAGCTCCTCTATCCTTTTCTCTCTCTCCTTCTGTATGAATTCATGTTCTATAAATGCACATTACTAACTCTACTTCTTCCCTCGGAGTCTTTGTGCTTTCTCGCCTCGCAGGTTTCCACGAATCGTGGTTGCATCTGCACCCTGGTCTTGCCTCCTGGTTCCTTCCGTGGAACTGCTGACGCACATTCTTTTCTATTTTATGTGAATTCAACGTGTTGTAACTCTGTTATGCTGTTCATTCTGTGCACATGACATCTATTTTCGTACTCTGTCCATCCTGGGAGAGGGATCCTCCTCTGCTGCTCTCCTGAAGGTTTCTTCCATTTTTCTCCCTGTTGATAGGGTTTTTTGGGGAGTTTTTCCTGAGTCGATGAGAGGTTCTGGGACAGAGGATGTCAGTGTGTACAGATTGTAAAGCCCTCTGAGGCAAATTTGTAATTTGTGATTTTGGGCTATACAAAAATAAATTGAATTGAATTGAATTGAGCAGTTCACCTGAATGCAGTTTTCTGTTGAGTGAGAAGTCTTTTGTAAAGTCTGTATGGCTTATTGTGGAAGGTGATGTCAAACACATTTGGTGGTTTAGTTGGCAGGACTTGTTGCCAGCAGGGAGGGACTAATGAGTGACACAATGCATTATGGGAATTGTAGAATCCTGTGCTTTTTCAAATTGAGTCTGTATATCCCACCCTGACCTGTGCTGCTTCATTATCAAGCTCCTCTTCTGTGGAACCAGCTTCCACTTTCAGTCCGGAGGGCAGACACATTCACCACGTTTAAAAGTAGACTTAAGACTTTCCTCTTTGATAGCGCTTATAGGTAGGGCTGGCTCAGGTTTGCCCAGGTCCAGCCCCTAGATATGCTGCTATAGGCCTAGACTGCCGGGGGACATCTTAGGATACATTGAGCTCCTCTCTCCTTTTTCTATCTCTCCTTCTGTATGAATTCATGTTCTATAAATGCACATTACTAACTTTACTTCTTCCCTCGGAGTCTTTGTGCTTTCTCGCCTCGCAGGTTTCCACGGATCGTGGTTGCACCTGGACCTGCCTCCTGGTTCCTGCCGTGACCCTACTGACGCACATTCTTCTCTATTTTACCTTCTGTATGAATTCATGCACCATTAATGCACATTACTAACTCTGCTCCATCCCCGGAGTCTTTGTGCCTTCTCGCCTCGCAGGTTTCTATGGATCGTGGTTAAATCTGGACCCTGGTCCTATGTCCTGCTGTGGTCCTCCCCGTCACCTACTGCTATTATTACATGAATCATTTCTGTCATGTGTTGTAACTCTGTTATGATGTTCATTCTGTACACATGACATCTATTTTTGTACTCTGTCCATCCTGGGAGAGGGATCCTCCTCTGTTGCTCTCCTGAAGGTTTCTTCCCTTTTTCTCCCCGTTTTTCCTGGGGAGTTTTTCCTGAACCGATGAGAGGTTCTGGGACAGAGGATGTCGTTGTGTACAGATTGTAAAGCCCTCTGAGGCAAATTTGTAATTTTGGGCTATACAAAAATAAATTGAATTGAATTGAATTTCTTTAATTGTCTCTTTAAGCCCCGCAACTTCAGTAAAATACTGAGCAAGCCTGCCGTAACGTTAACATGCTGCGTTACATACCACATCACAGACTTAGTTAAGCTTTGCCAAAGCTCCGAGCAGGAAGCGGCCTCTTATGTTTCTCATACCAAGCAGGAGCCTTGTTATCAGCTTCCTTCCCTCATCTGTCATCATCACTTCATCACTTCATCACAGGAGGCTTCTCTCTCCAGTGCATGAATGCAGAAGGACAGCTTCATGAGTCCAGGACTTCAGCTTCCATGTGTCTCAAAGAATAGGGCAGTCATGAAACAGAGTTATCATAAGAACTTTATGTAGTACCATACTATACAGTGATTATGTACACAACACATTCTATAACAATATACCTTCATTATATATTCTGATAAATACATAACCTATGCCTTACTATTAGGCTGCTATATACAGATCTTCACTGGCCACTGTAGAAATGCAAATATTCCAATTTATGACAACACAGGTATTTGGTTGGAAAGATAAAATGATTAAAACCACGTGGTCTCCTACAGTGGTTCTCAGCCTTACACTGGGGTTGACAGCTTTGCATTGTAACCAAAGCCCTGCTCATAGTGGTGCCTATGCTTTAGATCCTGCATGTGTCTGTAATCTAAGCTCCTCTGGAGACACTCGTCCTGTGTGGACAGACCAGGGAGCAAGCAAGGAGCTAAAGCATGCACGTATGATACATCTGAGCTCATTTGGTGCAGCGCAGAGGGCTGATGTCTGGCTATAGAACTAGCATATAACCCTCTCTTGAAGACAGCCTCCGCTCCACTCATAACGAGGGGTTCTTGCATCCGGGTTTCTGAAAGGCTGAAAAATGTTGGTGGTGTTTTCTGTCAATAGAATAACATGGACTGGTATCAAACTACTAATGAACAGTAAGGGAGGATGTCATTTTAATCAAGAGAAAACTATTATGGCAATGCATTGGCACACTGGAAAAGTCTCATTGGCTAAAGTCCTACTGATTTCAGTCCTGGCTGAATTGGTAACACCTTACTGGTGTATTTCAATAATATGAGACAACAGAACAACCAGAGATCAGTTTGAATGTACTGAACAGCTCAACCAAACAGCAAGTTGTTTTAATAAAGAAGACTACAGAACTGCATTATCGATCCAATATTGTCGTCTACATTATATCAAATGAGCACATGCACCAGCTTCTGTCTTCCGCATCACATCCACAACATCATTTCCTGTGAATCCCTCTTGCATGTGAGGGTATCCTGAACCCTGTGAGCGAAAGGCTGACCAGTAACAAAGATAACTAAAACCTAAAGAACAGACCATTTTCTGTTCTTCTGAGGTACAGATGCTAGGAACACAGTTGAGCAGGGAACACTCTGTGGTGTCCTCAGCCAGAATAAAGCTTCATGTAAAAGTATGTTTCGATGGCAAAAGCTGGAAACCACTGGTCTGTTGCATAATGATAAACAGAACACAGATGTTCTCTGGTAACAATGGGAGCTTTGGATGTCATGCAGGTTCATGTGGCACAGATAAAGAGAAGAACACTGTGTTCTGAGTCAGTGTCACTGCCATCCGCCGATCTACAACCTCAGCCCTTTCCCAGCAGCAGCATCCTAACGCCGTCACCAATCCATTTAAAGAGTCGATACTTGTCTCTGAAGAATGTTCACATCCATAAAGTTGCCGTTTGGAATAGTTAAATGAAAGGACACTGAAATAGACAGACAGAATAAACAATGGATTGCAGCAGCTGGAGTCAGACACAAACAATCCACCACATCTTGAGCTGAATTCCAGTCATACCAAACAGTTTGAATAGGAAAATGCAGCAGCCATTAAAACCTTTGTGCAGAAGTGAAGTTTTGTTCTGGCGACCTTGATCTGTGACTCAGCCTTAGGGCTGTTCATGTCCGCTGTGGGATTACAGTTCTTTCAGGTCTTGGCTTATTATTGGTACTGAGGTATGTAGTGAGGGGACATAACCGCTGTGCACAGCTGGAGGCTCAGCCCTCCTCCCCCTCCTACGTAGCCCTGATGTCAGCGTTTGGCAGCCCCCTGCTCTGAACACTGGCAGTCTGTCGGTGTGTATTCCCCTCGGCTCGCCCTCCACACAGAGCTGCGATTCTGCACCTCGCCGACGCAGCACAACAGCTACCTTCTTTTCCTCATGCTGGTCTCCAAGCGGCCAAGCTCCTCGTAAGACTGGTAGAAGACTTCCAGCTCGCGGCAGCCCCAGCCCCTCCAGACACACAGGCACCACTCCATGTTTTCCTTATGAAAGCCACATACAACTGTGTCCTTTGCCACTAATGCGGCCTCCTCCAGGATCCTGAGAGGAGGAGAGAGAAGAGGGAAAAGGAGTGAGGGACGCAAGACAGAGATCGATCTACGAGGGAAAGGGAGGGATGCAATGTGGGGAGGGAGCTAAAGTTGGCGGCACATCTCTGTGCACTGTAATTAGCTATTCCTAGAAGCTAGCTGGCAATTCTAGGAAGAGGTTCCCTGGAAAGCCACTGAGGATACTGAAAGTACTGTTAGCACTGAAGTTAATATTTGTCTTAGTGCTGGTAAAGAACTAAATAAATCCTTCACTAAAATGTCTACTCGACTTTCTCCTGGAATGAAGAAATGTAAAATGGACCCAAGAATAATGTTCAAACTCTCTCTAATTTATGAAGGCTGTGACACAAAGCATTCTGGGAGTGTCATGTATCATACAGAACAACCTTGAATTATCTTCTTCCATTGTTGTTTCATCTTCCTGAGGTGTATAATTATCCTCTCCTGATGTCCGCTCATGTTCTGTGATATACAGCCTCCAGGTTAAAAGAACAGGTGAGGTTGTGCTCTGTGAAGTCCCTGACATACACAATCACGACTAACTCAGGGTTGATAATGGAGGGAAACTATCCAATCAGAGGGCAGGCAGCATGATGTTCCTGATGGAACAACACAACAGCAGCTATGTGATGGAAATGAAGCCCTGCAGGCCTGACCATCCCTCCCCTTGACCTGAGCCATGACCCCCCCATTGTGTCGCCTATGTTACAGGTGCACCACGTAATAACAGCTTATTAGGGCCCCTGTTTTGGGTGGCCTGTTTATTGCTTGTTGCTAAAAGGCCAGGCCCCTCTGTGGAAGCGCACACAGAAGTCCTTTCTGCAAAGGACCAGCTGCTGCCTTCTTTACAGAAATAATTACAGACTCAGCTGAGCACCATAAGTACATGATGAAGGATCTTGCTAAGCTTTATTGAAGCTGCATCAGTATATTCATATATAGCTCTTTGGCCAGCGGTGAATGGTTTAAAAAAAAAAAAATGGGCTCCATGCAGGTGGAAGAAAAAACATTTTGGAACTGACAAAGAGTCTTTCATGGTAGAAAGACTAAATGCAGAAATAAGATGAAGCCTATTTAAGAGTAAATCAAAGTTGTTATATCATAAGTAGATTTATTATTTGATTTGAAATCTGTCATATTATAGAAGATCATTTATATTCTAAACTTAATAAATAGGAGTTAAAACCTGTTCAATGTGTTTTTGTTGCATTGTACACCGGGAGAAGCAGAGCAGGCTGTAGGTGCAGGTCTTTGTGTTTTCAGATCACATGGACATGCTGACATTGTGTGTAAACTGTGACCCACTTTAAAAAGTGAGAAACCATCATGACCCAATCCACAACAGACCTTATCTATAAATCACGAGGAGAGCGAATTAGTGCGTAAATAAACGTCCTTGCCCATTTTTACTGCCATTTCCACATCACCTCATATAATCTTAAAAAGATAAACCAGCCATTCCAAGGGAAATATATTGTATAAGTCAAACATTATTTTATGCATGTGGAATTAATGTGGCGTTACCAGGCGCCACATGTTGCTGGTGGAAAGAGGCTGGTTCAGAGGGTGCAAACTGTTTTTAGATTCTATTTTTACTGACATCATATTTTAGGGCAGTATTAAGTCAAAGTAACCACTTCTGCTGGAGAGCTGCAGCCGGTTTCTGTTTGATTGATCTCGGTGACGTGTCATTAAGGATCTTCTGCAGCCAACATGAACTCGGTGACGCTCTGTCTACTACACAGAGCTGAGCCTACTAACAGTCCTGCTTTGTTACCAACAAGAAGATGCAAGAGGCAAGAATGTGCTGCAAAAATAAGCCAGTGGCAAAACGAAACAAACAAACTTTTGCACAAAATCCCACATCATGTTTGGTGGAGACTTGATAACTCTTAACAGGAAGTGAGCTCACCCCAAAGAAGAACATCCAGGTGGACTGAGGACAGCACTGACACGCCCCCTCAGCTGATCATCGTGTGACTGCATTTCTATGACCATGAGGTCACCTCCACGCCTGCCAAACAACCACACACACATACAGTAAATATGACATGTTTACAGTGATGAAGTGGTCAGTGATAACTGATCTGACACCTGATTCAAACGGTGTTAAATAGAGACAGAGTGCAATTAAGTCCCGCCCACACCGGAGGGGAAAACAAGTCCTCACTCTCCATTGCCTCTGTATTTTATGAAGCGGGGCGGATTGTGTTCCCCTCTGGCGAGTACGGTTGTCTTTATGCGTTATGCTCAAGCGACTGGAGATTTTGTTCAGTGCTATTAAAATACGTTTACAAATACAGAATAAAACAAGAACACACAACACACTTTTAAATACAACATTGTCACCAACCAACCCCCCTTCCCTTGTCACAGCCACATAGATTCGCCACATTTTGTAACGTGCTGATGTCTCGTTTTCAGGTCCACAGCAAAGAAAGGAGAGGCTTATGCTGTGATTGTAACGTTACACTGGTCACAGAGAATGACTGGCCGTATCTTATTCTGATATTACAATTGTAGACAGATATATTTAGCTCTGTTCCTATTTCGCCTGCATCAGATTTGTATTCACTTCATATTAGCCTGTGCCTTTGTGTGTTGCAGTATTTTGTACCTGGCGATCCACAGAGTTCCGTTCACTGGCAGCACAGTGAAGGCTTGCAGCTGAGGCGGTGTGGGGTTAACAGTCTCTGCAGTGTCTAGATCAGACTCAGGGTTGGTGGATGCCTGCTGGTCCTGGTCCCAGCCTGTCTCCTCCAGGTCTGCAGGCGGTGGCACACTGCTGTGGCTGGCTGATGAGGCGAGGCCTGCGGTGCTGGAACAGTCTGACCCCAGCGGCTCCAGGGAGCAGTTGGATGAGATGGAGCAGTAGTCTGTCTGTGAGTCCTGGTGCTGGATGATCTGAGTGCCCGCCTCCTCACTGTAGATCAATGTCACCTCTCCATTAGTCCATTCCAGCTTCTCTTCATGGTCTGTGGTCTTGAGTTCAGTGGTTGTCGCCATGGTAACCCCAGCAGGACGCTGCACAGCGAACACATCCCGAAGAGGATTGCTGTCCCCGCAGCTGAAACCATGACATGATTTTAAAACAGCCACTCAAGTCAAAACAGTTTGGTTTCAACTCGGGCATGAGCAGCGGTTCTCTCCTGCTCAGTTTAGGATTACATGTGTCACGTCATTCAAGTCATTGTGTTACTTTCTGATGAGCATTAGCTAGCCTGAAGTAACAGGTGCAATCTTGCTTCAAATATTCATGCATGAAGGAGGTCAGAGACTGTTCTGCTTTGCTCAGCAGCCCAAGTTAACATCCCTCCCTGACAGCTTTTCTAATACAGCTCAGCAACGCACACAGTGTCTTAATGAGGATTGTTTCCAAACTCAGCTCAACTCTCCAGGAAGACAACACTTCCTCCATGGACAGCCAAGGAGTTGAAGATAGAGAAGAACATCTAAAGTCTTAGGAATTAATAAGCCCGACAACAGGTTTATAATATGCTAATATTGGTAGTATGTATATATATATATATATATATATATATATATATATATATATATATAAAAAAAGAAATGACTTGGCTGGGGTTATTTGATTCGTCCTACGTTAATAGAATGTTGCATCTTATACATTCATAAGTTGATTTTCAGCGTTTGTTAAATGAAGAAAGGGTGCTTAAGTCTTGTGGGACTTGAACCCAAAATGTCATGATTACAGGCTGAGCGCAGCAACAAAGTGAGCTGACAGAGGAGTTCATCTCTGTATCAGACCGTCTGCTAACCTGCAACGTGCTGCCACGAGTTGTCTTTTGCGTTCTTCACAGCACTGATTTTGGATATTTCACTCTTCATATTTGAAGTTAATTTCTTTGCAGTTTTGTCTGTTTTCCTCACTGTAAATGGATGTCTCAGGTCTGTATTTTTAAGTCGCTATCTCTAACTAACATTCATACACCGTAGGCACAGCCTACGGGAGCAATTTGGGGTGAAGGGTCTTGCCTAAGGACACATCGACATGGACTAGCGGAGCCGGGGATCGAACCATCGATCCTCTGATAGAAGGACGACCCCGCTCTACCACTGAGCCACAGTCGCCCAGTATGTTGAGTCCTACGTCCACTCACCAGTACTTGGCACAGAGCTGGTAGGAGGCAGCATGGTAGAGCAGCAGCGTGTTTATGTGGTCGTCCAGAGTCCAGACTGCCTCCTCTCCCCACAGACTGAAGCTGGTTGTCATGGATACAATAGAGGACGGCGGGTTGTAGGGCTCCAGCCTTTGAACTGCCTGAAGACTCAGACAGTCAATGACCAGCACGCCCGGACCATTGGAGAACCATAACTGATAAACACCACGGAGAGGGACAGAGACAAGGCCAGGGACAAGCACAGTGAGGATGGAGTCTTACCTTAATGTCCATTATGTAAAGACATGAGTAATCTTCATAGTGACTCTTCAAACATGACATTTCCGACTGATTATAGGCTCACCTGGGAGCCACTGCTGACCAGTGCCATGCTCCGGACTGGGTAGGGTCTCTGCCTGGGATCTGAGTCCTTCAGAGCAAACACCGTCTTGTTGAGGGTGTGTGAACACAGGTAGGTCTCCCCCTCCAGAGGAAGGTCCTCCACTAAGCTGTACACTGCCACCAGGCCGTCAGACATCCCCGCAAACACTCTGGCCAGGCTCTTAACAGGTGAGGAACATTTACATTTTAATAATCATCTTACACTCTCAGACTGTTACAATTAAAAGCTTTTGTGTCCCATCGTCTACTTGTTGTCTCAAAGTCACCATCTGTTTCCCGTACTGCTGTGACATGTACATGTCCCCCTAGTACACTGTAATGTCCTAACACCTGGATTCTACCCGCTACACTTCAAAAGGTACCAAGGTGCAGGGCAGTTGTGAAAAGATTGGTGACAGGACAGCAGGTCAGAGGTCAGAGGGGTAGCAGCAGTAAAGACCATAAAACACTGTTTCCCACCAAGCATTGTTTGGTGACTGACAGTCATGCTGCTGGCAGTGAGTAGTTTTAGGGCAATTATGAGTGGCAGGTAAGCTGTTATTACTGGCAGTACTAAAGCTGTGGACATCCTACCTGTCAATGTCTCCATGTTTTCACTTTAAAGAAGACTAACTTCAAGGAATTGAAGTTACATGGACATGTCTCCTGGAGACATGTCCATGTAACTTCCACTCCATCTAGAGCCCTTTTCAGACATGGAACACGTATCCATCGGTCAGTGAAGGCTTCTTGTTGCTTTACTCAGACATGAGCAGCACACACAGAGACACCGCTTGGTGATATTTGTCACATAGTGTGTCACTGCTGGAGAACAGTGGTGAGTTGGAAAGTGATGGCATGAAGGAAGAAGAGTATTTCTTTCATTGATGTTAAAATTGAGTGTCCGGTTTAAGCCTTAATTAATGAGGATTGTGAGCATGAGGCAATCCACTCAGTTTGATCGTTTATTAGAGAATTCTGCTGCACACTTTCTTTTCTTTCTTTGTGATGGTGCACTAGGTGTTTAGTTGGATCTGTCATTTGCTCATATGCTGTATGTACAGCGTTTTGCTGGATACTACATGCATGTAAACCTAACGTGTAGGGCAGTGATCGTCTGACTATTGATGTGGATGTACCAGTTTACCAGTTGCTCTGTGCTTCAGGAGAAAACATTTCCTTGTCTAATGAACTGATTTCATTTTTTTTGCCCAAGAGATGATATTGTATTACAGGCGAACAAAGTTTGTGTATTAAACCCTGTGCTGTTGTGGTCTTTATGTATTCAGTTCACTTCAGCTGTGCTGGAAGTGTCACATAAATGTCACAGGTCTGACCTACTAAGACTGCTGTCACACAACTTGAACAGGAAATGAGACCAACATGTCAAATCACAGCAATGACCCCCACAGTAGCAGGCAGCATCCAATCACTGCTGACAGCCTGATGCTAGAGCTCTGCACAACATTATAGAAAAATTAATTTTAGCTAACGCTGGCTAGTAAGTTTTGCAGGCTTGTTTTTTAACAATGGCTGAGAAAATACATATCTGAATATGTGAACAAATTACTGATGTTTTATTCAGTTGTGCGCATTTGCGTGCGTGCGTGCGTGCGTGCGTGCGTGCTGAGACGTGAGCTGACCTGTTCTCTTGCTGGCACAGGGAACAGACAGGTGATGGTGCCTGGACAGGAGAACTGTTTCTGGGGTTGACTGAGAGGACACATGTCCTTCAGACTGTAGATGAAAACCTGCTGCTCCTACCAAACAAACACACGCCGAGATGTTTTACATTTTATTATTATTATGATTATGAAATTCTTTTAAAAGGACCCAAAAGCAGCGAGAGAAAAGCTGCTCTCAATGCTTGGTGGTTTTAGCAAACAGATTAAAACACACATCACAAACTTGGGAGAGAAATTTGAATTATCATTTTAAAAAGGATTCCTCTAAGCAATATTGCAAAAGTCAGACTTTTTCTTACACAGAAAGATGCTAAAATGCTCATTCATATTATTAGCCGTTTAGACTATTGTGATCCCCTTTTTGCTGGATTACCTAAAAAGTATATAAGAAAATACAGCTAGTTTAAAAACACTGCAGCCAAGTCATAACTAAAATAAGGAAAATGGATCACAATACTCAGTCTTGAAAAATTGTATCTACTGCTGTCTATTTTTGTTTTTATTCTTTGTCTGTGTTGATTTAATCTTGCTATGTGAGCTGCATGTTTGAAAGGTGCTATATAAATAAAGAGTTAAAAATAGTATCCAATAATTAACACATTTTGTGTAAAACTCTCATAGTTCCTTTCAAAACTTTGAGATGTTCAGATGAATATCAATCCTATGTGTGTTGAGAATGGAGCTGGAGTCAGAATGTGGTTTGCCTAGCTTAGCACAAAGAGTGGAAGCAGAGGGAAACAGCTAGCCTGGCACTGTGCAAAGTTAAGAAACACTTCTAAAGCTCACTGATTAACACACTGTAATCGGGCTTGAATACGGTCGGGGTCACATTTATAAAATATCTCATGTCTAAAATATCTCATATATATATAAATATCATTTATAAAACAGAGCATAGGAACCACACTAAATGTTTGCGTACGTTCAAAGGAGGAAATGCACGTACGCCGAAACATATTCAGATTAATAAAACATTGCGTACACCTGCCAGTGAGCGATTTCCTTTTATAAATCCCAAATCAACCTCTAAATGTGTGCAGCTGATTCAGCCTCACATCCCTCTACACACCCACATTCTGCCATATATGATATTTGATACGTCCTACGTTAATAAAATGTTGGGGGTATATATATATATATATATATATATATATATATACACACACACACACACACACACACACACACACACACACACACACACACGGTGTATATATATATATATATATATATATATATATATATATATATATATACACATATATATACTACCAATATTACCATATAATATATAAACCTGCATAGAAATGAGCTGCTGATCAGCAGGTCCTTACAGTGAATCACAGAGACTACAGAGAGAAAAACACTGATTCACTCCCTATTCTCCCATTTACACAGTCCAAACAGTTCCAGAGTATCTATCTATCTATCTGTGCAACAAAACACATCACGAGTGTCACCGCAGAATTTATGTTTACAGCAATCAGACAGATTTGATTCCAAAATGATAATAATCGGTGGTATCCACCACCCTGTATATCATTTAAAAAGGGAAGTTTAATAGGTAAACACAATTCATTCTTTTATTTATGCTTTCTTATGGCATTATTATTAGGACAGATAATGAGGATATGGAGTGATTATACTTTTAGACTTTAGTAATTTACACAATCCTAATGATCCTAATGATGAAGATTTGCCAGGTGAGGTGACTGGAGGAGGTGTGTGACAGGTACCATGGTTACTCCTCTGCTCCTGTGAGCAGCTGTTTTCAGTTTGTCTGTGTACAGTATGCTGAATCTGTCACTGAAAATGAAAATAGTCGCGTTCACTGCAATGATGAAAACTAGGATCATACTTGGTAATATGTGTACAGTATTAGAATATTATTGAAAACTAATGATGCTCTGTTCTGTATTTATCACTATTTGAGGTTATTTTACGGATGATGATAATTTCATCAGCTGCTCCACAGATGACCACGAGTGTCAGTAGTTCGACCTTCTCCTCGAGGTTTGAGCTGCTTTATATCTTTTATAAATAAAATGTGCCTTATAGTTTTGGCTGACTAATACAAGCACAAATAACACTGCTGGTTTGACTGTTTATGATGAAGAGAATATATAAATGCAAAATAACATGTGATATGAAGTGAAATTAAATGCGAGAGGCATCATTATACCTGTAATGATCTTTTTCAGACCCCGCTGTGTGCGTACGCAACAGTTAGAAATGGACAGTGCTATGTAAAGGGATATAAAGCAGAAATAACATCTATTTGCATGAAAATGGTGAATGTGATTTCAAGTGGTGTGTACCTCAGTGGCCATCCACAGAATGTTACCCATCTTCATCTGACAGCTGATCCTGCTGCCGGCACAGGGCATCCTCTTCACCTCCACCTGGCCCTTCTCCACATTCACCACACTGTAGTTCCTACACAACACACACAGAAATACACATTCAATACGACATTGAAATAGTGTTCTTCTTCCACCAGTGGTGTCTCAGGTAGAACTAGGAACATCATGTTTGATGAATGGACCGGCAAATATGAAACATGCAATATCAAATGGAATTTTATTTTCATACATTCATATAAATACTGCATAAATATAAATACTTTAATAATCAAATCAATTTATTTCTGGCTTGACCGATAGCTATAATTGAGTATCATCGGCATTAAATATGAAAGTTTATGGAGTGTTTTCTGATAATATTGCCCAAAAGAAGCACAAGGTGAATAAGATTGGTTCAAGTACAGAACCTTGTGGAACTCCTCGACTGATGTTGGTGGTCATCGAGGTTTCATCGTTTACATATAGAAACTGAGATCGATCTGATAAATAGGATTTAAACCTGCTTAGTGCGGTGCCTTTGATGCCAATGAAATGTTCTAATCTCTGTAATAGGATGTGATGGTCAATGGTGTTGAATGCAGCACTAATGTCTAACAAGACAAGTACAGAGACAAGTCCTTTATCTGATGCAATTAGAAGGTCATTAGTAATTTCCACCAGTGCTGTCTCTGTGCTGTGGTGTTTTCTAAATACTGACTGAAAATCCTCAAATAAACTATTGTTTTGTCGAAGGTCACACAACTGCTTTCTCAAGGATCTTAGAGAGGAAGGTAAGGTAAGAGATAGGTGTATAGTTATCCAACACCTCTGGATCAACAGTGGGCTTCAGTGTACGACATCAATAATTATTTATATCTACGTGCGTACATATATTATATATATATATATATATATATATATATATATATATATATATATGTATATATATATATATATATATATATATATATATATATATATATATAAAATGTGTATATTATCACACAACTAGTGTACAATCTCAAACATTATATATATATCATCTGAAGTGGTTCTTTATCTGTTTAACACCTTTAGACGTTTAGACTGTGCTGCCTTTGAGGATAACTAAATCTCATCTAATCCAATGCCATGTTATCAACAAATATGTAAAGTGTGTGACTCAAAAGACCACAAAAAGACCATGCATTAGTAAATGGACTGTACTTGTATAGCACTTTTCTAGTCTTCCAACCACTCAAAGCGCTCTAACACGACTTGTCATCATTCACCCATTCACACACATTCTTACACTGATGACAGGAGCTACCATGCCCCTGCCATGCCACCTGCCCATCAGGACTAACTAACATTCAAAGACCGTAGGCACAGCTACGGGAGCAATTTGGGGTTAAGTGTCTTGCCCAAGAACACATTGACATGGACTAGCGGAGCTGGGGATCGAACCGCCGATCCTCTGATTGAAGGACAACCCTGCTCACTGATCCACAGTTGCCCACAAGAGTACAGAAAAGCACACACTCAGGCCATGTGTGCAATGACCTGACACATAGTTGTATCTCTTCTTCCCCCTCTTCTTTCACTTTACTGATGGATTGCTAACAGGTCAATAGGGAAGTGTAAGGATGTGCTACATCAGCTTAGTGTGGGTGGAAGGACAAAACTAAAAGAGGAGGACTTCTTTCTGCATTACTAGGGACATTGTGTAAATGACTGAAGGGGGTTGGCCACTGCATCCCACAGCCAGTTCCCAGGGCCTGAGGTATAGTGGAGGGCGGCGGGAGAGTCGGGGGAGGGGAGCTAATAAGGTCTTATCACAGTGAAGGGGTTAACCGCAGGAAGGGTTCTACAGGAGTCAGCAGCAGTCATTAACACCACATGTATGAAGGGTTGAAAGCTGCTTCCAGTTGATCCAGAATGCTGCAGCGTACTAACAAAAACTTAGAAAAGAGGTCATATTACTCCTGTATTAGCTTCTCTTCACTGGCTCCCTGTAAAATTCAGAATCTAATTCAAAATCCTCCTCCTCACCTACAAAGCCTTAATAGGTGAGGCACCATCATATCTTAAGGAGCTTATAGTACCATATTACCCCACTAGAGAGCTTATAGTACCATATTACCCCACTAGCTGCGCTCACTAAATGCGGGGCTACTTGTGGTTCCTAGAGTCTTAAAAAGTAGGATGGGAGCCAGAGCCTTCAGCTATCAAGCTCCTCTTCTGTGGAACCAGCTTCCACTTTCAGTACGGAGGGATGGGGGGGGGCAGACAGTGACCACATTTAAGAGTAGACTTAAGACTTTCCTCTTTGATAGCGCTTATAGTTAGGGCTGGCCAGTAGCGGGCCGTGCATTTCACACCTAGGCCTTTAGTGATGTTCTACACTGAATGAATCCAGCTCTTAATACCATCATTATGACGTCATGTCTCTAGAAACTATACATTTAGACAGAAACGCATTATAACTAGGCGTTGCATCACCTTAACATAGTGTAGTCCGTCTTGAAAATGGCGTTGTTTGTATTTCTGCGACCAAATCTATCTCTTCTCCTCCATCAGCCATTGTGGGTTAAAAAAATAACACAAAAACAACGCTTCTATATCTATCTACACGAATTAATGCTAGCTCGTTCAGGATCAGGTTCAGGTTGCTAGCTCTGCCTCTCACCAGTGCGCTTCCAATCAAAAGACGTGCCCGTTCTGACGTCATTGTACACCTGCATGCTGGCCCCGGTGTTGCCAACTCGAAATCTGATTGGTTAACACCACAGTTTAGATTCCGTTAACTTTAAGCTACAGACGCCAGCACTGTTGATTCTGAAGGCCTAAGGGCAGATTTCTTGGACCCTAGCAACACATGACGGCTGAAATATGATTGGATAAAAGCTCTAACGTAAAGGCCAGCCCTCCGCTCTCGACCAGAGGCTGGAAGCAGCGCAACCAAGAGAAAAGCTATGAAATGAAGAGAATAGACGATGGGGAATAATTTAATACATATTTGTGGAATAAATATATAAAAATTAAATTTATATTCTGATGATGTTTAGGCCAGCAGAGAAGGCCTTGCTGGCCCTGACGGCCACTGACTGGGGCTGACTCAGGTTTATAGTTGGGCTGGATCAGGTTTATAGTTAGGGCTGACTCAGGTTTATAGTTAGGGCTGACTCAGGTTTATAGTTAGGGCTGACTCAGGTTTATAGTTAGGGCTGGCTCAGGCTTATAGTTAGGGTTTGCTCAGGTTTATAGTTAGGGCTGACTCAGGTTTATAGTTAGGGCTGACTCAGGTTTATAGTTAGGGCTGGCTCAGGTTTATAGTTAGGGCTAACTCAGGTTTATAGTTAGGGCTGACTCAGGTTTATAGTTAGGGCTGACTCAGGTTTATAGTTAGGGCTGGCTCAGGCTTATAGTTAGGGCTGGCTCAGGTTTATAGTTAGGGCTGGCTCAGGTTTGTCCTGGTCCAGCCCCTAGATATGCTGCTATAGGCCTAGACTGCTGGCAGACATCTTAGGATACACTGAGCTCCTCTCTCCTCTTCTCTATCTCCATATCTATGAATCCATGTCCCATTGATGCATGTCACTAATTCTTCTCGAATTTGGGTATACAAATAAAATTGAATTGAACACACCCACAGGGGAGTGACTTCATTCTTTACTCAGGTAGACTCCACTGTATATTTATATAACTAATACATTTTGATGATATATTAATGCACTGAATCCCCTATAATGCACCTATTGAGAATGCAGGCTAGTGGGCTCTGACTCGAAAATGTTACATTTAAAAAATTATCATATTAATAAATAATAATAGTTGTTATGTTGATTAAATGCTAGAGAACGCAAAGTTGGATAGGTGTGTGAGGGAAAAAAATCCCAAGAAATGTATGAGAAGATGTATGAGTTTTTGTCATGCATGCTATTAGCAGACTAAAGAGTTGAAACAAACCTGTTATCCTTGTCTCCGTTCCAGAACACAGCGCTGTGTCCCTGCATCTGGGACAGGAAGAGCTGCGAGTGGCTGTCACAGGACAATACATACCGGAGGCATGGGAAGCTGGGCTGCTGCATCTGCCTCACACACTGCATGGCCATCGGCCTCTGCACACGCACACACACAAGCACACACACAAGCACACACACGGTAACTGATATGTTGTTTGATGTTTTTCTTTTAAAGGCAAGAACTAAAGTCATTACACTTAATCACTGCTCCCTGTTGAGTGAAACCTTTGGACCTGGTAGAGCAACAGCTGCACGGCTAGTTGAAAACTGAAACATTATTGCGCCATGCTAACTTATGGGGTAAGTTGATACGATTACATTCTTTTTATATAAAATGCTACATTTTAAATTCAGAGCCATATTGTAGCAGCAACCACATTTAGCTATGTAAAGTATAGTTAACTATAGTGGAGTAATGTCTACCTGAGCAGAGACTGAACTCTCACTCTCCCTTTGTGTGTGTTGTAATATGTTAGTGCATGTGATTTCCAGCGTGTGGCCCTGTGGCTAGCGGATCACTGCTGCGTTCACGCGGCGGTTATAGCTAATACCGCCGCTCCTACCAGAGGCAGAGGTGGCCCGGAAGCGTAGCACCCACCCTCGGGTTAACACTGTTAGTTCTGCCAGCACTGCTGCCATTGTTTACACTGTTCATGCTGTTAGCACCGTTAGCTTCTATCCGCCGGATTGATATGCTCTGAATTATGTGTTTAGCTCTGCGGATGCATTTCTAGGATTCTTTTTTTGTTATCTGCACAAAGTTTGGCCCTGTCGAGCATTGCAGACAGTCATTTTTTTTCTGCCTGTGAGGAGCTAAACTGGTGTCTTGCATGGCAGGTTGTCACTATGTCAGGTATGTCCTATGTGACAAGGGCATGGTCCCTCACAGGCTTCCCACCTGCCAAAATGACCAGATCTAAAACTACGTCTTTGTGATGGTGGATGACAAGTGTGTCAGTATGTTTGTTAATATTTTGTCTTTGCACGGGTCTCCTTAACCACTAACTACCACCTTGTGAGCAGTACACTGCCAATTAAAATAGTGTGATCAAGCAGGGAGGCTCACCTTCTCAGGCTTTGTGTCCCAGCATTCAGTCAGCAGGCTGTGGAGGCAGTAGAACTGAACCTCCTCTAGACTGCCCAGCACTGGCCGAATGCCTTTGGAGAGCTTCTTTGCTATCTGAAGCTGGTGGTGACCCAGCACTGGCCTCCGCCCAGAAAGCAGCTCATACAGCACCATACCATAGGAGAACATGTCCACCTTTAGAAAAAAACAAGGAAAATCAGGTCAGGTTTCAGAGTTACAGGTTATCAAGACCTCCTGCAATGTTATGCACTGTCAAACCAGATATTCCACAGCGCTTCTGGAGCTCATTCATCTTATACCATTTTCTCAACAAATTAGCGCATACATTTTTTTTTTTGTAAACGATCAAAAAGCTGTTAAAAATAGGCGTGAGACTCGTTTGAAGCTTTGAAGTTGCACTAGCCTCTGTTTTTATCAATTTTACGGGCGCGCCAGCACCAGAAGCAGAGTTAGTAACTTGAGAAAATACAACACTGGTTACTTCTTATTTTATATCAGTTACTTATTCAGTCTCTTTCAAACTCTCAATCCAGAGTCATTTATGACATATTCACATAGCATCGCACCGGAAAAGGGGGCGATAATTAGCGTGGAGCAGAGTCGTTTGTCCTGGCAATGAATACTGATTGTAACCTTTCACTGAAGACAAAAGCCAGATGTGAGTGGGTGTCTCTGTCCAGTGGGAAAGGGACTTTATATACTCAGGACTCAGAGTGCCTTGGTTTTTCCCCTTGTTTACAATTGACTCCAGCACATTTTGCAAGTGTTATTAAGAAGAATCCAAACACTTTTATTTTTTGTTTGTAAAGTAAAGGCGACCACCACTTCTTTCTCATTTATCTAATCCTTGAAACCCATATCTGAGGACCAAAATACCCGAATGGATTCCTGCCTGAGTGGTCACAGATAATGGTTGGGGGACTCAGCTCCTGTGAGACTTCCCAGAATAAGTGCAGAGGCAAACAGTTGTGCAATGCCAAAAGCACAGAACTACTTCTGTGGTGACATCACTGTA
Organism: Ophiodon elongatus; assembly: GCA_016806645.1. NCBI lineage: Eukaryota > Metazoa > Chordata > Actinopteri > Perciformes > Hexagrammidae > Ophiodon > Ophiodon elongatus. The sequence goes on from JACSYO010001703.1 coordinate 1,020,763, forward strand.
GTGACTCCAGATATACTTGAGGTCTATGGTATGCCATGGTGTCACAGGGGCCATGGCATATTCATATAAGGAACTCCTCCTGACATCAATCTGACTAGTCTAGCACTTTTTCACTCACTTATGCCCACAGTTTTTATCCTAAGAAAGACGAAGAGACTTGATCCTGTCATGCTTGTCAGTGCTTCAACCAAAATAACCAAGTCAAAATGAAACATACAAATCATCACTAGATGAGGAACATGCATTTGATTAAGTTATCTTTTTTACTAACCAAGACTGTTTGGAACTGTTCCGGTCCCATTTCTTTTGGTGCTCGGTTTTCATTGGGTCTGTTTCAGGTCGGGTCAAAACGTTTGAACTTGATTTGTTGAAGTCACATTGCCAGGACATCCAATCATGAGTACAAGCATGCCAAAGGAGAGGCCAATATGCCAGTGTGTTTGTGCGCCTCTGCTGACTTTGCTGACCATTGTCAAGTGCTGGTGTCTCGTGGGACTTATAACATAATTATGAATCCCACTGTATTTCTTGGCAAGACCCGTCTTGTGCAGTTGGTTGACTCGGAAGATTAGGCATTACCTCAAGGGTCAGAATTCGTTGGTCAGGACATAGGACTTGAACAAATCGGGTTACCACTATCTCGGCGAGGATCGACTTCTGACCAGTTCTAGCATTGAATTGAAGGAGGGGGGGTGGGTTCCCAAGAAAAGCAGTGGGATTCATAATAACACGGCAGCAACTTGCATCCTAATCAATAATGGTGGGTGAACTGAGTGAATAGCTCCTCTAGTTGGAGGTAAGGAGCTCCCGGACCTCTTTATCCCCCAAGTCGCTGCCATTCTTGATTTGCTGTAGGTTAGCTGCTAACGCTATTTTTTTTTTATCTCCCAGTGGTTGTCGCGCACAAATAACATCAAAACTTCACAACTGTTCTGCCATGCCGGCTGTCCCTTTTCACACAGACGTCAACTCGGCTCTGTGACCTCTGTTCCATCAGCGGTGGAACAACTCTGCCCCTCTTTCAGTGAGGCGGAACGTGCTACAGTCTGTGTGAAAGGTGCTAGGAATTCTGCAGTACTGTTCTCTTGATCTGAAAATTTAAACTCACAGGAGGAGTAGAAAGTTTACATTTGGTGGTGTGTTTCATTCATTCATATTCATTCAATGAACAGTGTGCCATCTGTGGAGGCTCATGCTACAGTGCCTCACGCGAGTAGAACCAAAGTTCAGGCTGTTCAAAGGACAGAACCCAGTAAGCAGCAGGACCAGTACCTCCCTCCACCCTGAAGCACTGTGGTCATCTATTGTCTCTGGTGTTCACAGACATTTTCAACACATCACTGGAGACATGCCACGAACCAGCCTTCTTCAAGGCCTTTACCATCATCTCCGTCCCAAAAAAACAAGGAACAGAGGACTTAACAACTACTGTTGCCCTGACTTCTGTGGTTATGATCGCCTTGTCTTGTTCCACCTCACCGACCGACCACGAACCCCCTTGCAGTTTGCCTACTGCTTTGATTTCCACTCTGCCCTCTCTTTCTTCCCATTTGCAGTGCCTGGACCCTGACATCAATTCTCATCCTGATCCTCATCTGATGTTATGTGTGAACATTTACATACATCTTTACTATTTCCCCACATGCACATATTCTTTGCACTTATACTTTACACTGTGAACTTTTTTGTCCATTTCTGCACGAAACTGTACAGCTCCTCCATTAAAAAAAGAAAAAGAAAAGAGATATATATTCACACATTACTGTTACACAAAACTCTTTTTAATTCTGAGCAGGATTAAACTTAAAAAATGTTTTAAATAAATTAAAGCAGGTCTGAAGAATAGTAATTTAATGGGCAGTGAAATTAGATTGTAATTTATTTATTCCATCCATCCATCCTTCCATTTTCATCCGCTTATCCTCATTTCGGCCACTTGTATCCGAGACCTCGTTCTTTCGGTCACGACTCAGAGTTCGTGACCATAGGTGAGGGTCAGAACGTAGACCGCCTGGTACATTGAGAGCTTCGCCTTCTGGCTCGGCTCCCTCTTCACCAAGACGGTCTGGTGCAGCGCCTGTTTTACTGCTGCAGCCCGATTCGCCAGTCGATCTCCCGCTCCATCTTACCCTCACTCGTGAACAAGACCCCGAGATACTTCAACTCCTTCACTTGCGGTAAGCACTCCGTCCACACCTGGAGGGAGCAATCCACCGGTTTCCGGCAGAGCACCATGGCCTCAGATTTGGAGGTGCTTACTCTCATCCCCGCCGCTTCAGACTCAGCTGCAAATCGCCCCAGTTAATGCTGGAGGTCATGGTCCGAAGAGGCCAACAGGACCACATCATCTGCAAACAGCAGAGAGGCAATCCTCCGACCCCCGACATTCTCCACCCCCCGGCTGCGCCTAGATATCCTGTCCATGAAAATCATGAACAGGACCGGTGACAAAGGGCAGGCCAGGCGGAGGCCAACACCCACCGGGAATGTGTCTGACTTATTGCCGAGAATACAAACACAGGTCCTACTGCAGTCGTACAGAGACCGGATGGCCCGTTGCAACGGGTCCAGCACCCCATACTCTCGCAACACCCCCCCACAAAAACCCCCGAGGGACCCGGTCGAATACCTTCTCCAAGTCCACAAAGCACACGTAGACTGGTTGGGCAAATTCCCAGGACCCCTCCAGCAGTCTTGCGAGGGTAAAGAGCTGGTCCACTATTGTAAAGATCTGGTCCACTGTTCCACGACCGGGACGGAATCTGCATTGCTCCTCTTGAATCCGAGGTTCGACAAACGGTCGGAGCCTCCTTTACAGCACCCTGACATAAGCTTTCCCCGGGAGGCTGAGTAGTGTGATACCCTGATAATTCGAGCATACTCTCCGGTCCCCCTTTTTGAAAATGGGAACCACCACCCCAGTCTGCCAGTCCATGGGCACTGTTCCCGACCCCCATGCGGGGGTATTTCGGGGAATTTATTTATTCTTTCATCCAATAGACAAAATCAGTTGTCAAAAACTGTGTTTACACATTTCTAGAGCACACTCTTCTTTTGAAAGTCAACCATCTTTTGAAAGCTGAAACAGCTTTCTAGTCGTGTTACTGTATATCCAGATGCTCAACCAACAATTCACATGTTAATTCTTTACCAAGACACCCACAGCTGGCAAACAGCCATGAAGCTGCTTTTCATTTATTGTCCTATTACACTCTTTATTCCTTTTCCACTCGCTCTATCATTTGTTCACTATCGAGCCTAGTCTGCATCTTATTAGAATAGTTAAACCTCATCAAAAAGTGAGATTAACGGCCAGGAGAGGAGAAAAGGAGTTTGATTGGCTGAAGTCAGCAGATTCTATGGGAGAGGAGCTGATGGGCTTTTTTTCTTCTCTTTGAAAGCTTCCTCTACAGAGTCAGAGCCAGTAAAACAGTAAGCTCTAGTAAAGCTAGCCCCCCCAGGGAGAGGCGGGCAACATGCTGCTGTGGACTTAATGGAAGCAGAGAGAACACGTACTGGCTACATTCAAACAAATCAGGTTCTCAGTCAAGTAGGCCTAGAGCAAGAACAATGTCAATTGTGTCTGTGCACAATAATTTGGCTTTTTCCCTAATTAAACTACCAAGACAATACACTACCCAAACTGTGTAACTGGGACAATCTGTTTCACAAGTGACACGTGGTTACTGCATCCCAAAATACACAATTTAATTTCTGAAGTTTAGGAATATCCATGCTCTGGGTCGGTTACATTTACTAATGCAACGATCAGTTGATTAATCAATTTACTCAACTGACACAAAGTGAATCAACAATTTTGTTAATCCACTCATCATTTTAGTTATAAAAGTTATTTAAGTTATTAAAGATGTCTAATATCATCTGTTTCCCTCCTCTCCAATGAGAAGTTTTGCACTTTTTCTCTTTTTATATTATTGTACACAAAAAAATACAATTGAAGCAATTTTAATAGTGTAAAGTGTTTTCTAGCTCTTTTATAGACTGATTATAGAAAATCAAAAAAAGTCCACAGATTAACTGCTAAGTAGTTGTTATTTGCAGGCCTGGTTCCATCCCTTATCCTCACTGGGTTAAACTATAATGCTACTGACTGGAACGTGTTTGTAGAGAATTAAAAACTGCGAACTAGTGATTTTCAGATTTTTCTTTGTTCAGATATTTCGAGTGATTTTAGACTATTTAAGGAAAGTTCTTACGTGGTTGCTTGTGTTTACACAACTTTTAACATTGAAGACCATTGGCTTTGTTTAGTAGAAAGTCATATTTATATTCTGTAAGTAAGGCATTGAAAAATATATATTTTCTTACATTCTATATAGTTTTTGTGTGGATGCAAAGGTTGTCACTACACCATAGTAAAAGCTGCATACATCAATAGCTTTAAAGCAAACATATGGTCCACATCAGACCATGAGGCCACATGCTGCAGAGAGGAAGCAGCCAGTTAAAACAATCATTTAAAGAGATAAAGATGAAGGCACCCAAGATAGAGCTACAAACCCAAAGAGCAAAGACATGAATGTCAGATCACACTGTGATTTTACTGGACTCACCATCTCTCACTCACACAAAACTCAAGTCCCATACACTCAAGGGCAGATTGTAAAGTGAACAGCTAACGACAAGATGTGATTTACTTTAAATTTGTTGACAAGCTTGTGATGTTCGGGTTCATCAATTTAACCTTAACAATAGACGAGTGTGAATTCATCCTTTATAGCTCCATTGGGCAAACGTCACCAAGAGGCTGGTTGAGGAAACCTGTTAGCATAAAGATAGCTTGTTAACGTTAGCTAGCCAGTAGTAAAATAAAGTAAATGTCATCCAATATTTTCATGGCACGTTATGACATTCTAATGGTAGTAAGCAGTAGTAAGGCTGCACAATTGCGGCCAAAATGGTATTCATGAATATTTTAATCATAATTGAGGTCAAGATTTTTTATAACCATTATTCATTGATGTTTTTATATTTTTTTATACTTGTATTGTACTTTCACATTTAAATAAACAGAGCACTGCTTTTACCTCCATATTTTTCTACATTCCTATTAATTAAAATAAGATTGGTCCTTATTCACAGAGTATCTCCTGCTTGCACCAAATTGTTTTACACAAAAATAAATCAACCGAGCACTGCTTTCGCTTCCATATTTTGCTACAATCCTGTTAATGTACAAATCTGTGCATCAAAATAAAACTTAAAATAAGGTTCTTCCTCTCTTGAATTACAGTAATATAGGGTATATTACTCTGCCCTATTGCCCTACTCTATATGAAACTCATTTTTACACACTGGCTCTTATGCGATGTCAACGTTTTACTGCTTCATTTTATTATTGTTTCATTCTTTAGTTTGTTCTTATCATATTGATTGGTTTTATTGTTTCAGCTATTGTAATGTTTTATCATTGTTTAAATTTTCTTCCTTTTGTTGTGCCTCACTGTTTCTGATGTTATACTGCCTTGTATTTTGCTTGGCTTTGTCTGTCAAAGCACTTTGTAAACTGTTTTTAAACGCTGCTATATTAAAAAAGGTATTATTATTATTATTATTATTACATCCAAAAATGTTAGCATGACTGGATGTAACGTCCAGCCCTTCTGTGTAGTCTTTGTTGTCACTGTCAGGTTGTTTTCTGTCACTCACCTTGTCTCTTGTTTCAAACACCTCCCTCCTCGTGTGTTCCCCTTCTGTGTGATTGCAAGCCCCGACCTGATTGTTACCACCCGTGCCTCGTTGCCTCCGTGTATTTAGTCTGTGTCAATTCTGTGTTCTGTGCCAGTTCGTCTCAGTCTGTTACCAGTGAGCTTACCAGCAATTCCTTAGTGTGGTTTTCCCGCGCTCCCGAGTTTTTGCCTACCGATTCGGATACCTCTGACTGTCTACCGTGTACCGAACCCTGCTTCAGTAAATACCTTGTTTTTTTCCCCCTACTACCGAGTCTCAAGGCTGCATCTGAGTCCTGCTGTCTTTGGTCCCCAGTCCGGGACACAGGATAGTGCAAATTAAAAATAGTAACCTACATTTTTCATTTAAAATGTAATCCGTGAACGTGCATTCAGAACACGGGCTGAGATGGTCACAGAGCTCATCGAAGCGAGCACTGCAAGTCTTGCAAAACCGCCCATCGGTGAGTTACCAAGTTTTAGGGAGTCCTAAGCTGTTAACTTAAGATACGTTAAGATGTTAACCATACTATTATGTTGCTGCTGTTTACATTCCTTCTAATGCAATCTCAATCTGTTTTACCTAAATTCCAACAGTATATTCACACCCCCACCAGAGGAAACATACCCTATAATGTAATTTCCTATTAGCATGAATAAAATAGTCTATCTACATAATATAGCTGATTGTCCAAAATCAATGTTGTGTAAATCTGGCCAGCAGTTGTCAAGATATCTTGTCGTATGTATGCATGTATGCATGCATGTACCAACAGGCATCAGCAGCCTTACTACTATACTAATCCTCTCCATACTATACTGCTACACGCATCACTAATGTGGGTTAATGAGAGGGATCAGTACCTTCTCATCATACACGATGCCTGGTCGAATCTCAGGAGCCTGGTAACCTGGTGTGCCCTCGACCCCCAACGCCCCCTCATGAAAGGTTTGTCGAGAAATGCCGTAGTCAGACAGTTTAATGTTAACTGGATCCTGCACCTGGAAAACGATACACAAATGAGTGAACAGGTAAGATAATACAAGTCTCTGTCTTCATTAATTCAGTGGATTGTGAAAACAGCAGCAATAACACAGGAAATAAGTTCAGGACTTTATTGTCCTACCACTGACAAAGTCTGATATGTTAATGTTATTTCATAAATACACAAGATAAATACAGAATATTGTCAATAATCCAAAAATGTATGGCTGCTTTATGGTAATCCATATACAGACCTCCAGAGACCACACCAGGATGTTGTCAGATTTGAGGTCACAGAAGATGATGCTCTTCCTGTGAAGGTACGCCAGTCCTGCTGCAATCTGATAGGCTACTCTGAAAGTTAGCATGTGACCAAGGGGCATGTACCCGGAGCCTACGATGAGAAAACATAGAAACAGGCTTTAGGACCAACTTCAGGTGAGAAGTGACACGATGCAGAAATCTCTACGTGCCTTTGCGCTTCTCCTCCAGCACAGTGTTGAGGCTGCCCAGGGGGGCCAACTGCAGGGCGAAGCAGAGTGGATGGATGCTGATGCCCACCAGAGAGACGATGCAGGGATGCTGCAGAGAGTGCAACATACTGGCCTCCTGGCGAAACTCAGAGAAGCTCCGACAGGCATCTGCAGACTGCAGGTGTTTCACCATGGTGTCTGAGGCAAGAAAGAATGGAACGAGAGGGAGCACCAACACTTGCAAAAGGGATTCTTTCAACTGTGAGACGGAGAGAATAGATCTGTGCCTGAATGGCTGCTCTAGGAGCTCATACGGAATCATGTTCACAATCAGTTCCAACTGCAATAAGTCTACATGCTTTACTCCATCTGTGTCCTCCTTTTACTCTCTATAACTGTGGTGGTCCACGTGTCTCTTTGTAAATATGAGGTGGGACAAGTGTGACAAAATAATCTTAACAAATCAGATACCACAGAGAATCTTTGAAGAGAGACAAGGGTTACCACCCTCCCGACCTCCGATCAAAACTTGACTGATGTGCCGCACTTAGGTCATGTGACATTTCCATTAGCTGATGAAGACCATGGGATGCAGGAACAGCATTCCACTGGATACCACAGAGAAAACTCCAGTGTGTGAATGTGAATTATTATTTGGCTGCACCTTTGAGTTACTGAGGTCAGAAGGTGACAAAAGAATGCTAAGCTACAAAGCTAATTATCAGCAGAGTACAGAACATTCAGGTAGCAGCTGCTCACTTTTACTTTCTCTGGTTAAAGTGACAAACGTCGCCAACAGCGGATCATCTCAGCTGTCACCTATTCATGTTGGTTCAGTGGGGAACTGTCAACAGGCCAACTGCTTTCCTGGTAAAGTGTTGACTGCAAGCTGGTGTCTGTACTCAGCTGAGAGGGGGAGAGTGATAAGTCTTCTCACCAGTGGATCGCATCACGTCATTTTTATGGGTCACATTCTCACAGTTAGTCTTTCCTTTGTATCATATCAATATTCAGAGCCAGGAAAACTGGCTTTTCAATATAGGTAGTGTTAAATGTTATAGTGGCCATGTAATACTGGCTTTCACTGCACAGTTAATCTAAATGCTGCTTCAGGAGCATTTTTCCTCAGTACCTGTGTCACTGCTGATGGTCTGCTGTCGACACTTCCTGAAGTGGAAGCGTTTGATGGCCACCGGCTGGTTACGATATCGGGCTCTGTAGATGATGGTCCCACTGCCTCCCTGACCAAGGATGTTATTCTCCTCCTCAGAGTACTCCAGCTGGTCCCCGTCTAAAAACAGCCTAACACACGCACGCGCGCACACACACGCACGCACACAGTGTGAGTAAAATTGTGTGTGTAAGTATTCATCACACTTTTTAGTCCCACTTCCTGCCTCAACTTTGTTCGACTGCTGCCCTTACTGCAGTTGTGTCCACACAGTGTTGTTGTTCGATGAGGGAATATTAGCAAAGTCTCAAGTGTGCTCATTTTCATTTCACAAAAAAAGTGGTTTAGTTCATCTGGATAAACTGTTTGTTTGTTTGAAACCAACAACAACCAGCAGCTTATCCCATATAAACTGTCAGCTTCAGCTCATTAAAATTCTGCTGCTTAGTTCTGAAAAAGACCAGTCCTCAGGTCCCTGAACTGAGATTAAAGTACTACTGCCATGCCCTCAATGGTTTGGTGCTGTCTGCTGACAAAGTCCACACTATATATGGAGAAGTAGCATTTAGCTTCTCTGTACCAGAGCTGGAACAAATGTCCAGAAGATAGAAGACTTGTCCTGACTTTGACTGCCTTTAATCCCAGATGAAAAGTTTGTGTGTTCTCCACGGCCTATGATTTAATGTGCCATACTGTAGTTAGTGTTTATTTTGAATGCATCATGTAAAGCACTTCACCTGTCCTTGTGTCTGATAAACTTCTTTCTTGGCTCACACATGCACTTTCAGAAATAATCTGGTTAGAAGAACATCAGTTAACATCCTCAAAGTTGACACAAAACAATGTACACAAATCTATCTGGGGAAACAGTGACTTCTTGGTATTGGTAGAAGGTCGGACTAAAATACGTTGATAATTGACACAAAACAGCCGTATCGACAGCTGTACTTCAAAAACATTAGTATTGTAAAGTAAAGCCAATTGGCCGGGGCTAATATAGACTAGTCTCAGACTAATGTGTGCTTACACTAGTATCCAGCTGTAAAAGTGGATGATGTTAGATGGTGGCATTCGTGTTTATACCAACATCTGTCTTCCATTCTTTAAGAGCTAATATTTGGAGCGACTGTTGAACTGTTTCCACGGGTCTGTGCTACTTTAAAGACAGACACAGATACACACACACACACACACACACACACACACACACACACACACAGGCCAAAGATACATATTCCAAAAGTCTAGTGTGTGACTGTGACAATCCTCCACAGACTGCTGACATGAAAACAATAACTACATATACTAATATATATTTTTCTCATCTTTTATTGATCAGTGTGTATCTAACATTGATTCCTTAAGACAGAAGACTGGATGACCCCAGCACTGAGCCTGGTCTCCACCAGCAGTGGAGTGAAAGTCTCCAAATTGATGTATTCTGCCACAGTACTGTGCACTCACATGAGCTTTGCCAACACTCAATCAATGTAGTTACATTTTACAGAAGTGGGAGCCTTGAAGCCCTGAAGCCTAAAAAGTCGCAGTTATATAAAAAAAAGATCTGTTACTCGTCTGTGTCGACAGCTGTATTGAAATAAAAAGGGTCAGACGTGTATGAAGTGTGTCTGAAACATGTCCATTGTAATGACTAGATCAGTATGTACAATGAAATGATCCAGTAAGTGGTTAGAGGTTACCGTGCAGGGAAGTCAGTCATGAACAGCTCTGGGACCAGTTCCTGGAGGGTGACGGGCTGGTCAGGGTGCTGAGGACACACGATGTGCTCCTTCTCCACTGCTGCCAGCACACAGTCCTCCATGTTAAAGTAATGAACCCCATCTCCTCCATCTGCTATTTTCTCTCCGACATGGCCGACCAGGCTGGCTACGACCTCGGCCCGCTTCTGTTGGCCCAGTGAGGCACAGAGGGGACAGGGGGCGTACTGCTCTATGAGGAGACTCCCGTCACTCTCGCTGGCTGTCAAAGCTACAAGGGAGGACACAGATACAAGACATGTACATCATCTGTTGTTTATTGGAGAGCTGAATACATTCATATATATGGTACTTAAGAGTCGGGCCAGTCCAAGTTTTAAGATTACAACAATAATATTTTTTTCAGGTTATAATAACAGCTACATTAGTTACATCTCCTCTTTGGTTTTATTACATTAAATTACAGAAAGCTGACAAGTTTATGTTTGCATTGGGCAAGCTTGCTATCTAGATATCCAGGAAAAATACGGTTAAGGGTGTATGATGTATAGATGGTGATGAGGTCATGAAGGACCTTGTTGCTGCTCGTCTGAAGGTTGAACTGATAACATCAGACAGTGAATAATCCATCCATTCTTATTGGCATAAATTAGTCCACTGCACAGCACTTATTTAAAAAGGAAACTTAAAGGACTTTTAAAGCTGGTTTGCCTGTGACTCTAGTTATTTCCTTTTTCTGAAACAGTGGTGAAGAACACAAGGAGCATATACCAGTAAATGTAAATAAAAAAACTAATCATGACTGCGTTGTTAACTGCATGTCAAAAATAATAAGAGCATACTTAGGGATCCTCCTCTGTTGCGCTCCCTGAGGTTTCTTCCCTTTTTCTCCCCGTTAAAATTTTTTTTTGGGGGGAGTTTTTCCTGAACCGATGAGAGGTCCCGGGACAGAGGATGTCGTATGTGTACAGATTGTAAAGCCCTCTGAGGCAAATTTCTAATTTGTGATTTTGGGCTATACAAAATAAATTGAATTGAAAACAAGGAAACATTTTCTCCTAAGTAAAGTTGCTATATGACAGGTTTCTGACAAAGTAATGTAGCATTTAAAATGGATTTTTTTAAAACAGAGTCTGACGAAGTGCTCACGCCACATAAAACGCACCGGGGCTCATTACTTCTAGCAAACTTCATAGAGAGCAATGAGGGCAAAACGACATAAATTAAATAATCAAATACGATATTAACAAAACTATGAATTAAATAAAGAAATATCTGCTAAAGATAAAGGTATAACGTCTAAGAATCTGAGCCAGTATTGAGAGCTGAAAATCAGCACTCAAAAGTTGGGTTACTACGCGCACATAACCAGAGAGTAGTGCACTGACCAGGGAACCACTGCTCTATCAGAGAGTTGACGTTGTCTGTGATGAAGGCCATGGCAGAGAAATCTCTCATCTCTGACTGGCAGATGATCTTTATGCCTCCACTCTTCTTCTTCTTCCAGTTGACATCTGATGACTCCACGCTGCGGACACACAAACACATGACACGGCACTTTTTACACAGAAGCTTATGTGAAGCAGAAAGAGCAGCAGGAACCTTTGACGCAGTTCAACATTCATTCCTTTATTAGTGGCATTTATTTCAGACGCTTTGAACACTGGATAAATTCTATCCTCAGTGTTATAGTATGTTCTCATGCTGTACATTAGGCTTCTTAATACATCATAGCGCTAAGACTGCTGTGATAGATATGAAAGATGAGCAATATTTAAAAAAATCATATTGCAATGTAAATGTAATGTAATTCTTAGCATTGAAATGATTTTGACTGCGGCTTAAAAATGTAGGTATGGAGGATATTGAATTTCAGCTGTCTGACACACTGTTCAGAATATGCACTAAACATGATACTAAGATTGCTTATTCTTATTGTTCACGACCTTCTTAAAAAGAACGTATGTGTCAGAAAATCCCCTGTAATGTCCAGGTTGAATTGTGGAACCTACCCACTTTCTGTGACCCAGTGTGGCCTTGACGTTGACTGAATACTAGCTCTGACCCGCTCTCAGCCTGCTCCACAGGTTTTTGACTCAAGTCTGCTTACCCCTTTTTAAAACTGTGAGTCTGAATCTAACTGAATCTCCACACCCTTAAAACTCTCCCACTCTTCATTTACTCACTGAAGGATTTGTCTCATTTCATTACTGCCAACAACCTTCTAGCCCCTGCTCTGACCTGAGGTAACCTCCATCAAAAGTGGCCAGCAGCCCCTCCTTCCAGTATATGGTCTGGCTGCGTCGGACTCTGAAGGTGCTGCAACGGTTCTTCTGCTGGGTTCCAGCAAAGCTGTAGATCACTGAGTTCCTGCTGCGTTGGCTCCTGGTGTTTCTTTTGGGCTCAAATGACTGCACAAATACAACATTTCAGGCCATGAATGTAAAAAGCTGAAGGTTTTTAGCTACAATAAGTGAATGATGAGAATATGCTGGTTTTAGTACCTGCAGGTCCATCTCTGTGAGGCTGATGAGCATCCTGGCAATTAAGCGCTCCCAAAATCCGGCAGGAACAAAGCTCATCTGAACAAGGCGCTGCAGGGTGTTGTTGGTCTGTTGGCGGAAGCCATGGATGTCCATGGCTGGCTTGGGGGGAAGGAGGTGGGGCAGCAGATAACTATACCAAGAGGAAAGAAAAATGAAGAACACATTTAAAACTAAACTCTAAAATGTCAAGATTTAAAGAAACTGTATGTATGCCATGCTACTTGGAACTAGCGCCAGAATTTCTTTGTTGTTGGCAGATTGCTTTCACATTAACTAATACTATTTTTAGGTGGTCGCTTATGTGTTGCTACCTGTTATGTATTTTATGTAGCATATGGATGCTATATAGTTGTATGCTATGTGGTAGTTAGTTGTTTGATAAGGATTTGGTAGGGTGATAACTGTCTTCAAGGTAGTTGCCTGGATGTTTTTAGGTTGTTACTAGGGTGTGTGATGCTTCATAGTGCTTTTACAGTTGGGTGCTCAGTGGTTGAAATGGCTTTCTAGGCAGTTGTTGGGGTTTTCATTGGTGTTTGCTAGGGCATTATGAGGGGGTTACTAGGCAGTTATTAGGGTGTTCAGGGTAGTTGACTCAGTGTTGCTAGGTTGTTGCTATGGTTAAGGGGTGGTTGCTATGGTGATTTTGGGCATCATGAGTTTGTTACTAGGCAGTTGTTAGGGTGTAGTTAGTTGTTATAGGGTAGTTGCCTGAGTGTTGCGAGGTTGTTACTAAGGTAAATGGCGTGGTTGCTATAGTGAATCTAGCTGTTAGCTGCTAGTTAGATGTGAGGGACTTCTGCGTGGGTACCAGTGCTGCATATTTTGATGTAATGAATTGTGTGGTGCAAAGACAGTAGGACAAGCTTTAAGGCAAAGAGAAGAAATCCTAGAATGGGCACTATGCTTTAATTGGCGTTCTACGAGGACAGTAATGTGTGTGTGCTTTGTGGAGCACAATTGCCAAAATGTACATGGAATCGCCATTTGTATCGACTGAGAATCAATTAGTAAAAAGACAATATTTTACCTGTTACTGGCCACAGGAAGAGCGATCTCAAACTTGGCTAGAAACTGGAAATACTGTTCCTCAGTCTGCGGGGTGAACCCTGTTCCTACCAGTAGCATCTGCACAACAGACATTATCATAGATATCACAAAATGAAGTCAGTACCATCGTTAACACACAAAACAACTCAGAAAATCCACAATCAGAATTCCAGTTCCAGAGTCTCACCCTAAGGTCTTCTGTGCGGATCACTCCATTCCTGGCTACAGAGCGAGAGGACTTGAGGTGCATGATCCTCTCCAGACATTCTGATAGCCACACAGGACACAGGAAGTAGAGGGTACAAAGGCCATGGCTGGTGTCGGGGAAGTGCAGCAGGGTCCCCGTCTCAATCAAGAAGCTGATGGCTGGAGGTAGTGCAAAAAAGAAGACATCCATTAGCATGGTGTTCCCTTATGAATGGTGTAGTCAAGGGCGTATAGATATATAAATATACAGTCAGGTCCATAAGTATTTGGACGGTGACATAATTCCTCTAATTTTGACTATTTACACGACTGCAATGGATTTTAAATAAAGCAGTCACTATGTGGTTGAAGTGTAGACTTTCAGCTTTAATTCAATGGATATAACAAAACTATCGCATTAACCGTTTAGGAATTACAACCATTTTTACACAGACCCCCACATTTTCAGAGGCTCAAAAGTAATTGGACAATTGTCTTAAAAATGGTTTGATGGCCAGGTTTATATACACACGCATATACACACACACACACACACACACACACACACACACACACACACACACACACACACACACACACACACACACACACACACACACACACATACACACATATATGATGCTTCATAGTATATATATATATATACTGTATTGGTGTATACGTGTGGCCTGTTCCCTTGTTATTTCATGACAAATTAAGCAGATAAAAAGGTCTGGAGATGATTCAAAATGTTGAATTTGCATTTGGTAGCTGGTCCCTGGAGCTCTCAGCATGAAGACCAAAGAGGTGTCAATGCAAGTGAAGGAGTCCTTTAAAAGGCTGACAAACTACACAAAGCTATCAGGCAGATAGCAGAAACATTAGGATGGACCAAATCAACAATTTGGTACATTCCTAAAAAGAAGGAATGTACTGGCAAGCTCACCAACACCAAAAGGCCTGAAGACCACGGAAGACATGTAAAGAAGATGTAGCAGAATTCTTTCCTCGGTGAAGAAAAACCCCTTCATAACATGAATACTGAGGTCAAGAATACTCTGGAGGAGGTAGGCGTCTACAATCATGATATGCCTTCATAAATCTGAATACAGAAGGTTTACAACAAGGTGCAAACCACTGGGAACACCAGTGGAAAGCCAGATTAGACTTTGCCAGAAAACATCTGAATAAACTGATCAGTTTTAGATGAAGGTTCTTTGGAAGATGAAACCAAGATTAACTTGTACCAGATTGATGGGAAGAGAAAAGTACAGAGAAGGAAAGGAACGGCTCCTGATCCGAAGCAAACAACATCATCTGGTGAACATGGTGGAGGCAGTGCTATGGCATGGGCTTGTATGGCTGCCAATGGAACTGGGTCACTGGTGTTCATTGATGATGTCACAGCTGATAGAAGTAGCAGGATGACTTTTGAGGTGTTTAGGGCTATACTATCTACTCACATTCAGCCAAATGCTGCAAAACTGATTGGACTGCTTCTCAGTACAGATGGATAATGACCCAAAACATACTGTGAAAACAGCCCAATAGCTTCTCAAGGCAAATAAATGGAATATTCTTCAATGGCCAAGTCAGTCACCTGATCTCAACCCAAGTGAGAATGCTTTTCATTTACTTCAGATACAACTGAAGGAGGCTGCAGTAAAGGCCTGGCAAAGCAGCTCAAGGGAGAAACTCAGCGTTTGGTGATGACTTTGGGTGGAAGACTTCAGACAATCATTGACTGCAAAGGATTTTCCTCCAAGTATTAAAAATTATCATTATATTCATTATTATGTTAGTTTGTCCAATTACTTTTGAGCCTCTGAAAATGTGGGGGACTGTGTAAAAATGGCTGTAATTTCTAAACAGTTAATGCCACATTTTTGTTATATCCATTGAAATAAAGCTGAAAGTCTACACTTCAACCACATATTGACTGCTTTATTTAAAATCTATTGCAGTCGTGTAAATAGGCAAAATTAGAAAAATTGTGTCACCGTACAAATACTTATGGACCTAACTGTACAACAAATCACGACAGCGGTGAGTCAGCGTTCTGTTTGTATCCAAATGTGCAAACAAGGCACACAAACTGTGTATACCAGCTCATTCTGTAACTGAACACTAAGTATGTCTTTGTATTTTCAGTATTTCAATAAGGGCGACTGTGGCCCAGTGGTAGAGCTGTGTCGTCCTTCAATCAAAGGATAGGCGGTTCAATCCCGGCTCCGTTGTCCATGTGGATGTGTCCTTGGGCAAGAACCCCAAATTGACTTTCAAATACAGGTGCTGAACAAGCCACAGTACCAAATTGCTCCCGCAGGCTGTTCCTGAGTTTCTAACCAAATTAAATGGGAGGCTTTCACAAATAAATACTGGAAATACACTTTTGTAGAAGGAAATCATTAAAGGTTAAAAAAAAAAAAGAGTCAAACAAATGACTTTTCAAATCCAGATGCTGAACAAGTCACAGTACCAGTCTGCAGGTCCTCATAGTCTCTGATGTCACTTCCTGGGTTCTGTTCAATGATGCGGTCCAGCTGGTCATCAGTTAGGTATTGGACCTCCCCCTCAGCATCTCGCCTCTGCTTCTCCGCTATCACTGCTTCCTGCAGCGTCAGGTAGCTCCTGGGGATCTGGTGGAGGCGACAATGGTAAAATCTCTCTGTGCTTTAGAACAACATAAGAAAGTTCTTGATAGTTTTGAGTCTTTTTGAACAAATAGCTCCAGGAACTAACCATAGGAACTACTGTAAAGCTTCTCCAGTACATTTGTGTTTAACATCTCACAGGCACCACAATAAGTCATTGTATGGTGTTGGTGTCATGTTTGATACATGTGGCTCATTGTGGCGTTTTTACTGTTGCCTGACTCTGATGTTTGAACTGATTTTGTTTGTCCAATCAGCAACATGCAGCAAACTCTACCTTCAGATAGTGCTACTATTTCCTGAGTTAGAGACAGCGGGAGGAGAGAGCACCCCTGAATATGTGCATGATATGTATCCTTTAAACTATTGAAAACATATTGGATAATTTCAAGAATGCTTTGTCTTTCAGCTCAGCTCCTGAAAACTGTCAGTGATATAAGTACGTTTCTACCTGTTGGTCCAAAAGGTGGAGCTTTCTCTACACAGACACGGAGTGGAGCATCCCAGTCACACGGTCTCACTCACCAGTCTGCCCAGCAGTTTACTGCCACTGGCGGAGCTGCTGCTGTCTTTCATGGAGAGAGCCACCTGGTAGATGAGCTTCTTCAGACCATCCAAGCCCTCCATGGTCTTACAGGACACTTCACTGAACACACACACACACGTGTTCTGAAAAGACTAGTGACAACTGGCATTAAGCTTAAACAAACAATGACAGGTAAAATATGTGCTTACTGCAGGTGTTTCCAGGTGATGTCAGGGTAGCCGGTGGCTCGAGCCCCTGACGGGGATCGGCACAGAGCCAGAATATAAGCTCTCAGCGTTGCCAGTCTTTCAGTGCGAAACTTGGTGTCAATGAGATCCAAATGTGTTCCCACAACCACCACGGCAGAGTTGGGTGCTCGCGCCTACAGGCCACAACACACAGCAGCTAACATGTTTATTGAAAGTGTAACAAAGAAACAAAGAATGAGCATGAACACAGAAATCTCAATGTCCAACCGCTAGCCTTTTCCAGTTCTTTCAACCACTTCTCATGTTCTTCTTCACCAAATGGTGTTTGGTTGAGTTGTCATCATATGACCCAAGTATGGAACTTTGGTCACATGAAAAATAGTGCTCCCTTACTAATGAAGACATTTTGTGTAAAAAAAACAACAACCACATGCCATTTTAGCCAGCATATGCAATTGGTTAGATGTGTCAAACGTTAACACTTAGTTTGTATCATTAGTGCCACCAGAGGAAATTAAACTAGGGGCTAACATCTGATTGGAATGGGTTTAACACATAAACAGGAGCCTGATTTAAACTTCTAACAGGGACATTTCTGAGAGTAAAACAGATCAAATCCTTCACTTCTAAATCCTATTACTCACAAACTTGGTGTTTACTAACTGAAGTTTGCAAGGGGTCATACTTCTATTTAACCCATACTTAGTATGGGCTCTTTTCCGTTTTTCCTTTTACTGTGGCTTTTAATGAGTGTAATGAAAGTGTGTTATTGTTTATATATGTGTTTTTAAATTCCTATGTTGACTCTTTAGAACATTATTGAGTGTAATCCTCTCTAGTTTGATGCACACCATCATTGTCACTATTATTATTTTGGCAGGATGAAGACCAAATGAGACAATAACAATAACAAAACTCATAGGACAAAGTTACAACAGAGGGAAATTCCTCTCCAACCTATAAAACAAAAGCAGCTATTAATAATATAAACTAAACACCAAATGAGTAAGAAGCAAAGAGGCATTAGTAAATGTCAAGAGTAAGTGATTAGACCTCAATGAAAGTGAAATGATGCAAGTTTCAACATCCTCCACGTCATTACGCTTCCATTAAATTACATTTATTGGACTGTGGTTGGTTTATGTGGTCTGGCAACCAAATCATTTTCTTTGAATTCAGATCACTCCTCCCTCCCACTGGAAACACAAACATCATCACAGTCACGTCCTTCACTTTCAGACCCACTCACACTAAAGTACAGCTGGAACCAGGTTCTTAGAAGGCCTGCAGAAGTGTGCATGTTTGTGTGAGAGAGAGCTAAATGTCACCTCTATGTTAAGTAGCCATGTCTGCAGGTTGGCCACAGCCTCCTCTCCCAGAGCCAGGTTCCAGATCACCACGTACAGGGCCTTATCAGTGAAGAAGCACTGGTTCACCGTGGACATGTTCGCTTGACCACCGATGTCCCACACGTTGAACGCCACCGAGTCCTTCTGTGTGGAACAAGACCAGCACTAAGTCAACTCTAAACAAGGGGCTGGAAAGTGAACAGGTCACGAGTCAAGAATAAAGAAACATCATTATTAAAGATCCACTCCCTTATTTTTTTAGAACGTTTCCAATGGACAGATCCACAGACCTCACTGTGCACAGTGTTTACTGGAACTGCCCTATGAAACTGTTGACAAAGTGTTTTGTGGATTCTTCAGAGAAACAGGGACTCGGTTTCCGGAGTTGCTGCTGTTGAGTTTGTAAATGTAAATTTTGGGGGTTGAGTGGTGTGGAGCATGAAATGGGTGACAAATGGCACCGTTGTCAAGCCGAGAGAGAGAGGGACGCTCTAAGCCCTGCGGCGTGGAAGACAGCGTTTTGGTGCGTATCGCAATGCCAGAAATATTTTGGTCACTCTATTTGGTGAAGGCATGTACATTAATCTCTTTAAAATTACACAACACCCCATTAAAGGGCGACTGTGGCTCAGTGGTGGAGCAGGTTCATCCTTCAGTCAGAGGATCGGCAGTTTAATCCCCGGCTCCGCTAGTCCATGTCAATGTGTCCTTGGGCAAGACACTTAACCCCAAATTGCTCCTGTAACTGTGCCTACGGTGTGTGAATGTTGTATTAATGTAGTTCCTCCCATCAGTGTATGAATGGGTGTGAATGGGTGAGTGATGTCATGTAGTGTTAAAGCACTTTGAGTGGTCGGAAGACTCGAAAATATTATTTACTAAAGACTAAATACATATTTTGCTCGTCTTTCCACTTTCATTCAACGTTTTTCAACTGGGTGACGTGTGAAAACACACACAAAATATCAGGCTTTATTCTGCTATGGTGTTTATGCTACCAAAACATAATTCTTACATGACAGTTAGTGGTCTTTCTTTACAGCCACATGAAGGCGGCACGTATCTGTTCCACCTGCAGTCTCCAACTGTCAAACATCACAGTTATACGCGGCAGATCTGCAACCACCACCAGACTCTTAAAAAACAACCACAGAGCTGTCTGTTCTATATCCTATAGACTTCACTCTACCCTTCTGCTCTGCACGGGCCCCAATGGATGTATAAAGATAACTGGATATAGCGTGAGATGCTTCTTATGAGAGTTACTCAGTGGTAGCAAAAAAAGTTTCCCTTCCGTGTATAAAATTACAGAGTGTAAAAAGATTCTGCGACCTTTTGCATCCATAGGGCCCATAGAACAAGTGCACTAGCGTTTCCTTTAACCCCGCCTCCCATAAGCTGGTCATCTCCAAGACATCCTGGATGAGGACAGCTGTGAGGAACAAAGCTCCCTCCACAGCAGGTTCTCTTCCTGGCTCTCCATCCTCCCTGTTGGGAGCACTGGAGTCTGACGATGTGAGTTGAACATATGCTAATTGCTAACACTTAAAACAAAGAACAGCTGTGGCTGATGAGTATGTCATTAGTTCTGCAAGTCTCTGATCATAAGTATTGGATACATTAACCCTGTAGATGTGAATGTCGAATTGCTATACAGATATTAACATATATCTCACTTCTTCACTTTCGGCTGTTGCCATCATGGGTCGTCACAGTGGATCATCTAATTTATTTCCATCTAGTTGGTAAACCAGGCCTTGAGTCATTTCGTATGGAAATGTGATTTTATGAAATTTGTTTTGGCATAGGTTTTATGCCAGATTCCTTTCCTAATGCAAACCACACTCTGATACAAGTTCTGGTGGTGTGGAAACCCACACAAACACAGAGAGAACATGCAAACTCCACACAGAAAGGCCCAGCGCAGACCGGGGAATCGAACCCGGCATGGTCTGAAATCTACGCCATGTGTATTGAATGTACACAATAAGTATGTACTGTCTGTGTTTCCCTCACGCTGTTTTTGCCTCCGTTGGGTTTCTCCAGCTCCCAGGTGGAGGTGGAGATGCTGCATTCGGCTGGGGTGAAGGGGGACGCCCTGCCGGTCTGTAGAGCCTCCAGAAGGGCCGTCTTCCCCTGTCTCGGTGGACCAATCACAAGCATCTTTAGCAGCTTAAAAGGCTCTGCCTTTCGAAGTTGTGCTCGGAGGAAAGCCAGGACAGACGCAGGACCTGAAAAACCAGAGAGATCAACATTAATTGTTTGTGGTGTTGGAAATGACCAGTTACCAAGAAACTATAGACTGGTGCTGCAACACAGCAAACATAGTTCCATCGGCCATTTATTCAACTAATGTATGCAAGTTTCATTTTTACATACTTGTACGCCACTTCAATGTGAACATTCTATACTACTCTATACTATGTCTATTGAACATTATAGGGAAAGACTTCTCTTTACATTTATCTGACTGCTGTAATTACTGGTTACTTTTGTAACGCTGGTTACTCTTAGTGTTAAGAAGTTGTAGACAGTAAACTTTACTTTTGATTAAAGGAGAGGATCACAGTGAAACTTTCAGTGAAAAAGTCAGGTGCCCACATGAAAATTAAAACAGGATTTGTTGTTGTAATCATTGCTCCTCTTCATACTGGCCAAGAGGTCCTTGCCTAATGGGCTTCCAATGTAAGTGATGGGGGACAACATCCACTGTCCTCATTCTTTGCAAAAATGTATTGGAACTTTATCTGCAGCTAATATGGCGCTTCAGCAGCCCTTTAAGCATTCAAAGAAATTCTGCATGTTGGTTTTCTTTTGAAAAGTTAGTTGAGGGTGTCTTTAAAAACAGTAGGACAGTACCTTCTCTTCTTACTTCCTGGCGGACATTAATAATGTTGAGGTCTTCAATGTCCAGCTGCCACAGGTTGGAGAGTTGACTGAGCTCCGCTGGAAGCTCCCGGATTCCAGGATTACTATTCCCAGAGCAGGTGAGACAACATAGGTCAATGATTCGCATGAAAGACAGAACACTTTAAACATAACCTACCATCCAAATGACAGTCAATTTCTTTTATAAATTAACATGTTTTATTATTCCCAATATTATTAAATTGAACTTTTTAGATCTCGTGAACCTTCACTGAGCTCTCAAGGGTTTTCTAAAACAGATGGATATGTTGCCAAAGTCATTTTTGGATCCACAACTTCCCAAACAATTCAATCATTGGGTACGTGAGAGCAGAGCAGTTTGCCGCTTGTATTAAACAGCTGCAGACAGCTGTAGCAGAAGGACTGACCTCACACGAAGCCGTGGTTCCCAGGGACCGAACCCAAAAACATTGCCTTTTTTTACTTTATTATTTGACTTTTTGGCAACATATTATTTTAAAGTGTTCTTCAGTGTAAAAAAACAACCATTATTTAGCCAATGCAAAGTATAGTTTGACTAACTTCTGAGGCTCACAACTGATTGTACTGATAACTGATGACACGATTGCTGTTTTAAATTGAGTTTGATTTCAGCTTTATCCATCCATTTCAATACTGGAAGTGGGAATACAGATAATTGTGATTGACTTGCAAAAGTGATGAAAATTAAGCAGCACATTGATATAAATGATTATTTTGTTAATTTCAAGATTTCATTAAGGTTAAAAAAAGGTCAAATTGAAAATGTTCTGTGCGGTGCAATTACTCAATGCAAATATGTGGAATTTGAGCATTTTAAGAGTTGATTTCTTGTCGTCTTGCGAACAGACCTGACAAAACATGAATTCAGACATTTTTTTTCATTTTGGACTTATTTCTGCATTCTTTTGATGTGTTTATTGCAATTTAATCACAGGTTTATTTTGGGTTCATACTGCTATAGTATACCAGCCGACGTTTTTCGCAGTTAATACAGTCTCCTGATGGCGTGTGGATTTCTGACGTGTCTGGGACTTCTATAACATGTACAAACCAGCAACAATGGTTATGTCAGTCATGGTTGATGAAACGTATCTACCGTACATGGAGGTGAGATACTCCAGCACTTCCAGCATGAGTGAGCAAATAAACAGAAATAATCTCATGGTTAAACGCGTGCGAGTACCGTGAGGCGAACATTTGCTTTGTGCTTGGTGTGAACACAGCTTTAGGCTACGTGAGCATCTGCAGAATCTTGGAGAACACGGCCCCCGCTGTCTGCTAAAGGGAACCGTGGCAAGTGTACAGAGGCATTATCTAGCAGCCAGAAACTGTTGTGTTTTACTTTTTCTTTTTTTATCTTGATCACTGAAAGAGACACGAGTGCCCCCTACAGAAAAATCTGACTCTATAACAGCAGTGTCTCAGCACTGCACCTCTCAGACATCAGTTGTCAATGAAAGATAAAAAACACGCAGATCTGGGCAATAGAACTTGCCACAAACATGGAGGGACAGGGTGCAGGTGAATGTTGGTGGACAGACAGAGGGACTCACTTGGAGAGGTAGAGCTCCGTGAGGCTGTGCAAACCACACACCGATTGGGGAACACACTCCAGCTGGTTGTCATTCAAGAAAAGCACTTCCAGTGAATCCCGCAGAATCATGGGAAACTCTACGGGACACACTGCCAAGACAGAGCACACAGAGGGTCACGGTTAGATACAGCTAGTAGAACATAACTGACGCTGAAACTGAGTTTGGACTTGTCAAACATTTCCAGAGAAAATAAAAAGTAAGCAGCCTCTTCTACAGAAGTGGATTCTTGGCATCGAGCAGTTCCTCTGAAACAGCATGTAAAACATTATGCAACACTAATACAAATAAGATACACTGTGACACAATAATGATGTATCTAATCAAACTGCAAGCCTGTGAGTTAGGTCTTCCTCCCAACAAGTTCCATATATCAGACGGTTAGTTGGAGGAATGGGGTCAGAGAGAGGGAAGTTAGAAATGGTGTGTTTGTTGGTAATTTAATGGAGGGACTAAATAATGGCAGAAACCATGTGTAGTCTCGACACCATCTAGTCCACATTATTAGTAGGTTTACGTTATTCAACTGAACTATTTCCATGTATGTAAAGTAGATCCACCTGGGTCTGGGTCCGGGTCCCTCCTGCTCCATGTAGTCAAGAAGGCCAGCCTCCTGGATTTAGGCCCCTCCTCTGTTCTTAAGACACAATTTGTAATACAGTAACAATGAATGGAACACTCCTCATCTGCACCTTTACTGAACAGGCTTTAGCTTAATATGGTCTAAAAATATATATAAATGTGCAAATTGTCATTACAAAAAAAGAACAGAAGTAGTAATTAAGAGAGACAAGAACTCTACTTTAAGCCCAGCATGATACAGTAAATGGTATTCAGTACAAACTAGTAAAGGCTGTAACCAAACAAGCTGCCCCATCTAGTCTGCATGCACAACATCAATTATTCTATTTGTCATCCAACAAAAGGGGATGACGGATCTAAAATTAATCTTTGAATTTTAGCTAAGTATACCTTGAGTTACCAACAAAAGTCCAAAGCTTACCCTACTTAGCTTTGATAAGGTATTGGAAATAATTGGATTTTATACTCAACTCAGATTTGATCAAATCTTATCAAAGCCCTGGTTTTATCTTTAAATGTCACAAACTCTCTTGAAAGCTGGCTGACTGATAGACATGTATTGGAACTGCATTATGGTTCTTCACACATGACATTTATTGAACTCTGGAGAAAGGCTGAGTTGTTCAGTAACAGCTGGCACTGTGTATCTACAGTGTGGACTTACTTGCCCAGCTGGTTCCTGGAAAGATCGAGGGTCCTGAGCTGAGAGCACTTCCACTTACTGGGGGCTGGGAGTGTTACGATGTGATTCCCACACAATCTCAACGAGACTACAGCCTGATGGGAGGAGGAGTGGGAGGAGGGTGAGATATTGTAAACCACACATTCAAATTGTCCTTACTCGGAATACACAGACAGCCGGCTGACTGGATCACTGGCCAGCTCAGCTTTGTAGTTAGTGTAGTTTGCTGCTTCAAATCATTCATACACTCATCATTCATTCAAATCAGACATTGTCTAAAGCTAAATAGAGATCTGAAATAAAGAGCAGCCAAGTCTGTCAGAACACACATTGGAATTATTGGTTGTTATAGTGTTTTGAAGCAGCAGCAGCTCCCATGACAAGTTTCTCGAAAACAGATATGTTGTTACATCACAGATTTAAAAAAAAAAAACAAATACAATTAATTTAAAATGGAGGTACACAATAAGTACTTTTGTACCAAAATATCTGTTTCACATTGGGTTGTAGAACACAGTGGTCAAGATTACCAAGAAATAAATGCTTTTCTCGCATCAATGGATGAATTGGTTGTCCAATCTTTCATTGGGCTGAATGCAACAACATTTCTGTATATCTAAATCTTAAATCTGTTCGGACATTTCATAGTATGAGTGTTCCAAGGCTTATTCACTCCCCTCAGCTTGTCATACATGGCTACCTGCTCGGCTCCATTTAGGGGCAAGTTTCAGACAGTAAAAGAAGAATCTCCAGCCTGGTCTCCTAAAAATTACTTTTCCATACAACAAAAGCATTACATTTATTTTTGAAGAATCACAAACACGTTTCTAAAAACATCTACGTAAGTCCTCATAGAGGGGAGGATGGGGAGGGTGGGTGGATGGATGGGTCAAACAAACAGAAGGCCTTCACCCAGGAGACCACTGTTATTGTCCTGTGTGAAACCAAAAGTAAATATTGACTTATTTTGATTTATTTGTAACTTCAGTAGCAAACACTTAACACTTATTTTAGAACAAATTACGTGTTTTTGTTGCGTAAACATAACCAAGTATTTTTGTTGCATTTTTGTTTTATTTCAATTTGTTTCTCTCTCCTGACCACCAGGGGGTGACTCCTCTGGTTGTATAGAAGTCAAAGCTTCATGTCTTAAAGCTGCATTCTCTCTCCTGACCACCAGGGGCGACTCCTCTGGTTGTATAGAAGTCTATAGAAAATAACTCTACTTCTCTCTTGATTTATTCCCTCAGTAAACATTGTAAACATGAGTTTATGGTCTCAATCTCTAGTTTCAAGTCTTCTTCAATACAGCATGATGTTCATTTAGTAAATTATGGTCCATTTAGAGTCAAATAGACCATAAAGCGGAGTATGCTTTAGGGCGAGGCTACCTTGTATTGACAGGTCTCAACAACTTTAACGCTTTCACAATAGGTTTTCTCGTCATGCAAGTTAAGTGTTACATTTTGGTTGCCTAAACTTGTCTTCTGGCTGAAAAAAAAAACAACAGCTAAAAACTACGTCCACTTCTAATATATACAGTCTGTGACTCGAAAGGAAAAAAAGTTTCCCTTGAAACATAATTGAGAATGCAGTTAGGTGACATGCTTGGGATCTCACACCACAGAGCCTAAGTCTGTTGGAAATTGGAAGATGAATCATTATCTGGGCTGCTGCGAGGAAAAAGGTTTGATATGGAGTTAGTCATGGATTTCTTTGCTGAGGCAAGCAAATTTTCTCACATGGGAGGCAATCAAGGAGATGTGACGAGATCTGATAAGAACATTCTCCTGGACATCGTCTTTCATAGTCAGTTTGTCAGAATTTAAAACTATTTAACTGCATAGATTAAAGCAGTATACTTCTTAAATCAAAATAATGTTTTTCCACTGAGAAGAAAGTCAGACTGTCTGTACTATCACACATGCACAACAGGCCTGAACCACTCATACATTTCATTTATATACAGAAAAGAAATGTTGACTGTGACAAATTCTCTGAAATCATTCATATGTGCTACTTCAGCTCAAATATGTTTCTTGTATGAGGCCCATTGTTGTACTATTCCAGTTGGTTTGGCATCTCTCCATTTTTGAATAATGCTATGTAAGTGAACATAATTATTATTATTACTACCCTGGTGCTTCTAAGCTGCAGAACATGAACATGAAGCCAGCCACAGAGCAGCAGTGCCATCTGGAGGCTACTTAACAGAAGTACACAGAAGTCTGACTACTTTTATTTTATATTAATGCATCTATTATTTATTTCGCTCATTGTCACTGTTAACTCTCCAGCTCTGTGCACATACAGGTGCAGAGTAACAGATCCAGATGATGGTTCCTACCTCCAGTTCAAAGATATAAGAAGGCAGCTCCTTCAAGCTGTTGTCAGAGAAGTCCACCTCCTGCAGCTGAG